>JAOEHY010036088.1:35548-48685 GCA_025447955.1 Psilopsiagon aurifrons
GAGCAGAGGGAAGAAAAAGGGGGAAGTGAGTGAACAAACTGCGTGGCTGATTTATGGCTTAAACCACGACAAAACTTTAGGAAGGATTCAGACAGCAGATGTGTTTTTCAATTGCTTTTCACATTTTTGTATGTACCTTGGAGTAGCAACCATGATATTGAGGACCTGGCCTTCCCAGTGTTTGTTACTGGCACCAGTAGTGCAGAGAGGAGCTTGCTACACTAGTACTGGTTTCCTTTCTGCCCCCTCAGCTTCATCAGATGGTTAGGGGATATTGACAGTGTCTCTCTGGGAGGCTGCAAAGCCAGGCTCCATGGGCTCATGGCAGAGATAAGGGTCTCAAGGCTACAAGCAGATGCGAAGCAGTCTGTGCAGACAGCAAGGACTTGTTGCCCAACAGGTAACAGGTAGGCGCAGCTATAAGTAAGGATGAGGCATTTAATTGTCCTGTTCCTTGAAGAGCTGCTTGCTTGCGATTTGGGTGCAGCCTGGGTATGCAGGGCTGGAAACACATCCCAGAGCAGAGGAACAGTGATTTTCTGAGCCTGGGAAGTGCTAGAAGGGAAACCCCAGAGATCTTTCACCCAGCTGCTTGTGCACCAGACAAAAAGCACTGCAAACACAGCATTTAGCTAGAGATATGCAGCTTGCATTTGGGAGACTCCAAAATGAAGTCCAGGCAATGCAGTGGGAAAACACAAGAAAGATGATGCCACTCAGCCTGCTTTTTTCTGCCCCATTTTGCCCTCCTCATCATTTCATGGTGTCCACAGTGTATCTGAACATTGAAGGACACTCTGGGGCCCCAGGGTTTGGAAGAGCTGTTTCCTCATCTGGACCAAAAGAAAGGGTCTCTCCAGAGTGTGCAAATGGTGATGTGGTGGAAGGCAGCTTTGAAAGAAGAGACAGAAGGGGAAGAACTAGTGAAAGCATCCTTGAGCGGCAGGGATAATGAATTGGGCTTCCCGCCAGCTTCTCCAGATGTTTAATTAATACTGTAAGACCCCTGATCATCTGGCTGATCCCAGTGCAAAAGGCTCTCCAGCCTCAGCTCAGCTCTGCAATGTGGTGGAGGCTGATAGTGAGCTGCCAGGCTTGGAGCTCTTCCTGCTGGTCTTTCTTATCTTGCCTGATCTGGGTACCCCGTGTCTCTGCTGCCAGGGAGCACTGAGACACAAACCTCAACATGTAGACCCAAAGGGAGCTGCAGCAGGTCTCCTTGGGAGAACTCATCTTATTCCTGCTCACCATGCGCTGTCTGGTTTCCAAAGGAGTCATGTGAGAAACACCCCTGTAGGGCAAAGCAGCTCTAGCCTGAAGAGCAATCTGCTGCCAGCCATGGTGCAGCTTGCTATGGAAACATCTTACCTTTGTGCTCTAGGTCTGCTGCAGGCATACAAGAGCATCTCAGTGCTGGGGAATGACTCCTGGCACAGCATGGCTGGTCAAGGGGGAGTGCCCAGAGCAAGCATGCTCGAGCATTGTGAGCTGCAAAGTTACTAATGAAGATAACTCAGCTGCTGCACAAGCAAACATTACTGAAAGAACATTTTTAAAAGGCCTGGCATACACTTCTTCCCTAGCTCACTGGACAATTTTGCCATCTGGAGAACTATTTCTCTCCAAAATGGCCATGGAAAGGGGTCTTCTGGATCAGCTGGATATGTCCTCTTATGCATCCTCCCTCTTATGACAGAACAGCAATTGCAAGGCAGGCTGGGGTGTCTGCTGTGCTCCACTATGGTGCAGAACCAACAAATCCTTGGGGATGTGGGTTCAGAAAGGAGAGCAAGAGACCTCTCCTGGGGGAATTGGTGAGGACCACACTGCTGCCAAATTCCAGCTAGAAGAACATCTCCAGGCTCCCCTCCTACCATGACTCCAGATGCTCTTTGAAACCAAATTAGCATTTACAAAGCATTTCCCGGCTTAGGATGACACAAAAGGAGCCATATCACTTTGTTTTGTCCTCTGAGCCAAGAGTACCCAAGACCCACATGTAATGTGGCCATTACATTCATGCAGAGATGGCAAAAATTCACCCTGTCAGTATTTTCTTGGGAAAAGGGAATGACATTGCAACAGGGGTGCTTATTAAAAAGAGTCTAAATAAGATACAGAGCAAAAGAGATGAAAGGTGTGTGGATGGCACAGAGACTGTTTAAGGATGCCCTTTCAGGCAAGGGAGAAAAAGAGACAGTCTTCACACATTAAAGGCTTGTCCAAATGAGAAATTAAATAAGAACACAGCTTCTGGCAGGTTAAATGTAAATACACAGTAGGCAGCCAGAAAAGAGTGTTAAGATTAATTTGCCATGGCCATAATAACAAATGGTCCCTCTTTCAGCCTCAGGACCAGTAGAGTCTGCAGGACCATGAGATTACCAGATGAGGACAGCCCTTTACAGAACAAAGTAGAGGACAGTTTTTATTCCAATACACTGCAAGCAGGTTTGAAAGTTGCTCACCATGGAAGCTTTCTTAAGACCCATCCTAAGATAAACCTGAAGACTAGCAGCAAAACAACCGTTAAAGGAACTAAGGTGACCCAAAAGAGCAGGGAAGTTTTCTCTGGCTAGAAATGGACAAAAAGGATAGTTTCTCAATGGAGGGGCATAGTCCTGCAAGGAGGGAGCACTGGGACCTGTACTGCTCAGTCTGTTCATGAATGAGCTAGGGAAGGAGGCAGACAGTGAGGCGACATCTTCTGCCTGCATCATGTGCCAAAAGACACAGCAAAACTGTTCAGCCATGAGCTGACAAGTGAAATACAGGGTCTATAAACACCATAGAAATACACTGCTCAGGGCTCTGCAAGGTTTGTGAGCTGGATGATGCTGCTCTCTGTGATGGGGATCAGCACAGGAGTGGTAGCAGTTGTCAGGAAACAGAGTAAAACATCGAACGTTACCATGCCACAGTGTAAATCTGCATCTGTGGACTCTACACTCTTCTCTCCCATTTCAGAAGGACCAAATGGAGATGACCCAAGGTCTGGGAGAGCTTCTGCACCAGGTAGAATTGAGTCTGGCAGGACTCTGCTGCCTGGAAAACAGATTGTGCAGGGCCAGGGAGAGTAACAGTCCATAAAGGCAGGGAGAAGGCATGGAAGAAATAAATATGCTCTTCACTGTCTCTTAGTACAAGAAACAGAGGTCAGCAGAACTTGCCATGCTCCAGCAAGCCCAGTGTTTTCGGCAGGCTGAAATACTATCTGGGAGAAGGAGGAGGCTTTGCTGGGCATGTGCTAGGTATAGGCTACTTGAAGAGCCCAGGTAGTGGGTTTGTATCCTCTCCCAGTGGGTCTCTGGTCCCCATTGGCTCTGATGTGTTCAGAATGAGCCTGGACCACTTTACAGCAGTGCCTCTCCTTTGCAAGAACAACTGTGTCCTGAAGGACAATTGGCTGTGGGAGGAGATTGGAGCGAGACCATTGACTCCAGCAGTCACCTCCCTTCCCTCAAGGGAAAAGGAATGCTTCATTTCCCCAAGGCCACTATTGCCCGTCCTAGGGCAGGCAGAGTAATAATATCCTGGGAACCCAGAGCCCACCCCCTTTTCTGCATGGTTTTCACCCTGCACATCCCACGGGTGTCCAGCAGCCCTCATAGTAGCCCCGTGGCTCCATCCACCTCAGCCAAATGGGGCACTCCTTCCATCCCAGCAGTGGCCTGTACATCACCCAATGCACTGTAACTGAGACCCACTGCAGGTGCCTGGGCAAGTGCCCCATTTTTTCACCTCCTGTCTGAGGCAGGAAAGCCTTTGAATTTCAGAGGTAACTTCATGGTGACAAGCTGGAGCAAGATTTCTGGCCAGTGTGGCTAGCTCAAACACCCAATTAACATGAATTATAATGCAACTACTCTCAGTCCCAGCACTGGGCAGATCACAGCTCATGATGCCTGCTACGAAATTTGTGCCAATTCTGCCTGGATAGTAATGCCTGGATCAAAGGAGTTTGGAAAGGAATTAAATGCAGTATGGATAGGTTCCCTGTGTCTGCTGTTATAAATACATTACCACAAATGTTAGCTTTTTAGGCTTAAATTCCACCTTCTGAATGAACTATTATTTCAGCACAGCCAAGCAGCCAGATGAGATTCTTGCTTTTGTATTTTGATGAGTAAGAGGATCTGACATCTTGGATGCCTCTGATCCAGCCCTGAGCTTTCTTCTGCATCTAATCAGCTACGGTCCCTGTACATCAGCCCTAATGAGAAGCAGTGAGAGACTTCAGACATTGATCAGAGAGCTCAAAACCTATAACGAAAAGTGCCCAATGTCCTCACAGAGCAGCTCAGGCTTTGTCAAAACATTTGAGGTGTTGGAAGAATGGACAATGCTGTTTGTGGTATGACCGGGAGCAGCACATCCCTCCCAAAGAACTGTCTTCTGTGTTAAATTTGGTGGTAGAAAAACACCATCTCAGCCACCCCTGAGATGCTGCTTCTCAAAGAAGCAGGATGTTGCTGATGGGCAGTATCTTGGGTCCAGGGTGTTGTGTTTCTAGGGTATGCATACCCCCTTCGCAGGGCAGGATTACTGAGGAGGCAGGAATGAGAAGCTGTTGACTCCACCAAGCATCTCTCTGGGTGTTGAAGCTCCTGATCTTGCTGAGCTTCATTGGCAATCTGATGTTGAGGTTCAGCCCAGTGGTTCAGCCCATTCCTGAGCTCCTTCCTTTGTCCCAGCATGGTTACCTTGTGAGCAGATACCGGTAGCTGTTACGATCTGTAGAGCACCAATCTGGTTTTGGGAAAGAGATAATAAACTGCAGCTCCAAGGAACCAGCTTTCCACATTGCTCAAGCTCCAACTTGCCAAGCTTGTTTACCAGGAGCTAACTCCAGCTTTGACACAGGCCAGAGATCACGGCTGACACTGACAGCAGACCATACCCATGCAGCATGTGCAGGAGGCTTCATCTGAACACAAGCTCTTGGTCCCATGCTTCAAGGTCATTGGCAGGGCAAATTGCTACTCACCAGCTCCCTTGCAATTGAAAGGCAAGAAGGGTCATGCAATAACAGCCCATCTGCTGTGGAAAAGCATCCTCCAAACTAGTCCCCGTACAGAGGGTGCTGCAGGAGGCTGATACACACCTATGAGCATTGTGAGAAGAGTGGTGCTGAGGAATACCATTGGGAAGTGATTTTCCCCAGGAAATACACGAGTTGACCCGCCTTGGGCCAGATCTCTTTGAGGGGCAGCCATAGAGGGTTCTAGAAAAGAGCCATTGAATCAGAAGCTGTGCTAAAGGCACAGAGGGAGGCTGCAGCAATAGAGCAGTCTTTCAATCGAGTTATCAAGGCAGCAGCAGCCCCGTTTTGAGGCAGACACAATAGCAATCAGGAAGGAGAAATATTCCTGGAGCAACACCACAGCAGGCAGCCTGTAAATGCATCTGTGACTGATCTTATTAATACCAAGGTGCCACAAAAGGGGGAAAACCCCTCTCCTGAAACTTTGGGAGCCAAGCACTGCCCATGGTACAGAGAAGTGCCTGTCCCCACTGGGGATACAGATGCTTTGCCCCAGATTCTTGGTGCTGGAAGCAAGAGCAGAATCCAGCCCTGTACCCCTTTTAATATCAAAAAGAAACATCTGCTTCTTTGATTCTAAAAAAAAGAAATAAAAATCAAACAGCAGCCTGAATGGCTTCTTGAAGATCTGGATTTCTTTCTTCTATTTTACAAATGGTAATTTTGGGCTGATGAAAGGAGAGTAACGTGACATACTGACTGCACAAGATGTCTGCACAGAGGGAAAGTGGCTGATGTCCAGGAATTCAGGGTGATGCTCCAAGCTTTCCCCACCTACTGGTACCACGTCATTGTCCTGGGCCTCAGTTTCCCCCTGTGACAAAGGATGCTCGTTTCTGGAAAAGCAGGATCAAGCAAGGAAGTCAGTTGGCAGCAATTTCTCCATGCCCCTGCAGCTCTCCAAGGACATTTTACAAGGCAAGGCTTCCTTCTTGGCACTTCCTTAGCTGCAGGAAAAACCTCCGGCCTCGCCCCTTGGCAGGGAGATTTCTCCTTTATTCTGCCCATCAAGTCATACAGCTAATTTAGCAGACACCCTGCTCCTTAGGAGCCAGAGGGTAGCCCACAGATTCACTTCAGCCACCCCATTGTGCAGAGATTAGTAACAGCCCTCCATGCCAGAGGCTGTCATCCTCATGTCCCTGTCCAGCTCCCAGGATTCACCCACCCACTGCTACCAAAACTGAACAGCAGAAACACTGCAGCTTGTTTTCATGTCCTTGGGTCGGTTTGTTTTTCCATGGGTTATTTTTATTCTTGCCCTGATCCCAAGTCATACTGGGGATTTAGTGTTTCAGCCAAAGCAATAAGAAATAAAGAGTGAAGAAAGCGAATCGGGATCCAGACTGTTTCAATAAATTAAAAGGGAAAAAAGAATTAAAGAAGAATAAAAAAAAAAAAAAAGACATAACCCAGCACAGAGGAAGCAAAGCAATCAGAGCAAAAGCTGTCAGCTTTGCCAGTTCCCGTTTGTTCACAGATCAAATTCACTGCCTCTCTTGTCCAAACGTAACAACTCCTAAGTCTCCCCTATGCTCCCAGCAGAGGTGTTTTCCATATTGGAAACAAATCTACTTTGACACTCTGGATGCTGTTTTACCCAAATTGCCCTCTGTTAGGCTGCCTCTCTCCCATTTACACCGCGTTGTGTCCCCAAGACAAGCCCAGGGACAAGGTGACCTCATTTAGTGCTGGCATCAACCTGGACTCTCACTTGCTGAGCCCTCGGTTTCCTTTGAGGCACTAGCCCAAGCTCCCTGCCACCAAGTCCCTCTTCTACCCAAGTCCCACTGGCCATGGGGAAAATCTGGCCCAAGCCAAAGCTCATTTGGCAACTGAGCCCTGACTATACATTGCTTAGCAGGGAAAAAAGAGCCTTGGTGTTGACTTCCAGCCAGCAATGTCTGCTCAAACATCCTTTCCCTCCAGCACCCCAAAGCTCCAAGTCTCCAGGAAAGCCTGCCTGTTCTCTGCTGAGGTCTGGTTGCCAGAGAGTGGAAAGAAAGAAAACAGCTTTGCCAGCAAAAGGATGGAGAAAGTCCCTACAACCCATGCTGGGTGCAAAAGTCCCCATGAAAGCTTCACATTTAAGTATCTTATGAATGTTCAGAGATCCCTCCAGGTCAGAATTTCAGATGGTACTATACTCTATCCTATCCTATCCTATCCTATCCTATCCTATCCTATCCTATCCTATCCTATCCATCACCCATGTTTGCAAATGTGCTGATCTTCATCCTGGGTGACAGGTCTTAAAGTGTCCTGCTGAAGCAGTGACTGCCCTGTGCAGAGGAAAGACATTTGTAAGCTGTCAATAGGAATGGTCCTGTAGGATGGTCCTCTGTGTGTAGTCAACATATTGAAGAGATGTTTGCCACGTACATGGCACTGAATTATGCATGTCCTGGGGGCCCAGGTGGGATTGTGCCAGACAGATTGCAAGAACTGAGAAAGATAATGCTTTGCAGTGTCTCTCCTGGCCCAGCTGAAGACACAGCACCAAGAACCCTTGTGATGGAAAGTCCAATCACCACCAGACAGTGACAAGCTCTCCTGTCCAGTGAATTGATTTCCCCAGGCAAGGTTTGCCCTATGCCAAAAGTCATATGAATTAATTTCTTGGGCTGTTTTTTGCCTTTAACACTGTCTGTGCAGGGATTTGAAAGATACAACACCAATAGGGCTTTTCTGCTATACACACCTCTGGTACAGCCCCTCTGACTGGTTGCCTTTTGCAGCTGCTGAACTGATAACCCAGAGACTTTTGCTTAATTCTCCCACTACAGACCTATCTTTGTTAACCCATTGCCCAGCCTCGTCCTTGCTTTGGCTCCAAGCATCTCCAAAGCAATGGGGTTTTGACCCAGTCTCTCCAGCCAGCTTGTATCTGATTTTGTTTCACTTGCAACACAAGGATCACTCCCTCCATCTCCTGAAGTCTTTACAGCAATGCACTCAGCATCACTAAGGCTGAGGATGTAAGGAGGAGAAAATTAAATCATGAAACAGTAATAATTATCAGCATCCCAATTAGCTGGCAGCAGTGGCAGCCAGCCACCAGAGCTGGGGCAGGAAAGGGAGCATCCTGCAGCATCAGTGCCTCAGTGGGCATAGAGCTCACTTTCACACTGCCTGGATCCAGACCTTCTGTTCACCACTGAAAGCGGCACATGGGAAAACCTTCCCCTCCTTTTCCTGGCTCCAAGACGGTATTTCACCTCTGCAGTCACTGGATCAGAACTGCAGAGACCCGTGTCATCTTGTGTGCTTGAGAAGTGCACTTGTCTGATGGGTTGCTAACAGCCAAGGGATAAGGAGGGAGCAGAGAAGTCAGTTTAATATCATTTTCCTTGTTCTTATCTTTCAGCTTCTTCCCAGCAATTTGCTCAAACTTCTGTAAAACTCCTTGTCAAACAAGCCCCTGCCCAAATAGGCCTACATGTCCGCAGGACTCTATTTATGACCATGATCCCATTTAGCAGATAAGTCAAGGGAATTCGAGCAGGATTTAAGCTAAGCAGTTATCTGTGACCGGCGGCCACAGTGTGCATCACATTAGATTTACAGGGGATGTGGAAGGCAAAGGGATAGGAGAGCAAACAGCCTTCAAAGCAGCCAGATAGAAACCTGAGGGATGCAATCGCTGCTGGCAGACACAGCTTGGGAAGACTTTGGGAGCAGCCAAAGAACAGGAGGCAAACCCCTTTCCCTAGGACATGGGGAATGTTCTGCACACCTTAGGATCCTGCAGGTATCAGCATCACTATACTCTTGTCCCCCAGCTTCACACCACTTTCCTAACAATGTATTTCTTGCAAGGGTCTCACTTGTCTTCCCAGCTAGATATTACAGTCTAAGATGGCACACTTAACCAGGTTGTGAAATCTGCCATAAAGTTTACTGCCCTACATCAATATAATGCCCTGCAAAGTTAATACGGAGGTACCTATTTTATAGCAAGGACAAATAAAAAGCATATCCCATTACCACCCAGCACTGGGAGTCGCATTTCTGATGGCCAGATGCTGCAATAAAATGGGTGGAGAATATTAATACGCATGTGTTTAAAGCTACGCACATGTGCATACGCGTGTATATACCTATGTGAAAATGGGACACGATTGGATTTGCTCACATATTCTGCAGTGCTGAGTGGGCTTTATTTCCACACTGCAGGAGAGTTTGGCTGCAGATCCAGAGGCACTTCCCCGCTATTACACCACGTCAATTTTTCATCATCTGAGAGGCCCTTGTCATGGAAAAATGGAAAACTCCAAACTGATCCAAATTCAGGGTTAAACACCTGGATGTAAATGCAGCAAGGAGTGAAAGGCAATGAGGAATCAGCTACTTCCTGTGAAGAGCAATGGCACTAGGGTCAGTCATTCAGGATGCTGAATTTGGGAAATCCTTTGGCCTCTCTTGGGAAGTGATATCTGTAGGCATTTCCACACTGAAAGGGCAGTGGGATGGAGCACTGTGCCCCACAGCTGTGTCTGTTTGTCTGTTCTGACAGCCTTGGGGCGCAGCTGGAGTCTGAGCATCTCCAGGATGAAATGGAGTTGCTGGTTGTAAACCCAGCAGCACTGACTGAACCCAGACCTTGCAGTTGCAGTCGTTTATCATCATCCAGCCAGGCTCCTACCATGTGCTGGCTCCATGTCCTCCAGTCTGCCATGTCCCTCTGGTTTCTTTACTGTTCAGCTCAGCTGCAGTTATTGTGGGGAGAAATGAGTTTTCACACGGTTTGTCCCAATTCCTTCCCCAGAAACCAGCAGTTGGCCCAATAGCTGCCTGGAAGGTGCTGGGTGAGAGCTGTGGGGCTGTTTGTCATCCCCAGAGAGTGGACAAGGGCACCCCAGCTTCACTGTGCTCTTCTCTGGCCAAGCATGCCTGCAGCATCACCCCTCACAGCTAAGCTTTTCAGTCTTCCAAACCCTGATGCATCCCAAAACCATACCAGCAGCTGGCAGCAGAAGCATTGCCTACATCTTCCTTTCATCTCAGTCTCAGCTCTTCCTGTCTCCATCCATGACCCAAGGTTCCAGGTTGGCAGTGGGATGCAGCAACAGCAGCCCCCTTAGCCACACCAGTGTCCTGGTGGGGTGCATCAGTGTCCTGGAGAGCAACATTTCAGCTGAAGCTCAAGTCTACGTTGCCCAGTGATATCAAACTCAGGTAGGGGCAAGCCAACCCCTGGGCAGCCAGGCTTCTGCCACCACCTTCCTCCCTGGCATTCTCCATGCTCCATGTTCACCCTCTCCCTTCTGTCTTCACCCAGACCCTAACACCTCATCTTGTCTCTTCAAAACAGGCATTATTATAGATACAGTATTTTTTGTTCCTATTATTATAGATACAGTATTTTATGTTCCTACTGTAAAGTGCTGAAAGATGTGAAACAAAAGGTATTAAGTACAATCAAAAGCAGAAAGCCTGTGTCAACTAGACTTGCAGGAATGATAAAAGGTTTTACCTATTTTCCCTCCATATGACAGCCTGCACACGGCATGGCCTTGCGAGCACAAAAAGGGAAATGAACACCAAAGGATGCCATCCCTGCCTGTGCCCAGCTCAGCAAACATGAAGAGAAAGGTCTCATTGCAGGGCAAACCCCCACTGAACTCCTGAGCAATGGATAGCCCCAACGTGCAGCAGAATAAAACATTAAAAGCCTCCGATAAGAAAAGGCCGGGGCAAATTAGTTGTACATCACCACCACCTGCTGGGTATCACAGGAAGGACCCCCAGGCACTGCCACCCTTCCAGGCAAGGTTACCCCAAAAAGTGAGCAGGAGCCCCAAGAATCAGCTGCCTACCTCTCCGGCAGATAACACAATGAAAGGAGAGTGGATTCCCATCAGCAGCTTGTGAGCACAGGGATTTAAAAGCATGTGTAAAGCCAATCTTCTTTGTTACTGCATCAATCCCAGGCAAAATAACAGACTGCTGGTAGAGGATGGGATTAATAAAGAGTTAAAGAAAGGTAAAATAATTAGGGTCCCACTCATGGGGCATATGGAGAATGGGGCTCATCAGAGCAGCTTGCTCTAATTTTTCATGGAGATTACAAATTTGGTGGAGGGAGATAATAGCGTTGCTGTAATGTACTTAGGCTCTTGTAAGCCATTTGATCTGCCCCTGCCTGACACTCTGATTAATAAACCAGAGCAATAGCGAATCAACACGGCACATGAGATGTGCGAAAAAACAGCAAATGAGGACACCCAAATGGGATTAAAGAAGAGAAGCAGCCCCAAAGAGAGTGTTTCCTGGGGCCTCTCCAAGTCCTATCCATCACATGTGCACATGGAATGCAAGAAAGACGATGTGAGCCTCCTGTGAGTGGGACAGCATGGGCTACACTGACAGGGTGGGCGCCCTGGCTGGCGACAGCAGCTCTGCAGAACATCTGGGTGCTGCCCCATAGGATGCTCAGCTCAGCTCTTGGGCTGTTAGAGCTGAAAAGTTTACTGCATCGCTGGGTGTAAGGCAGGAACATGCCAAAGCAAAGGCAAACCCAAGCTCAGTGAGAGCGCATTGCCAGGGCTGGGGTTTGGGGGAGGACGTGTTGATGTGAGACCCTTCCAGGAAGAGCACAATGGATTGTACCCAGCAGCCCTCCATCCCCACTGCCCCTTCACAGCCCCAAATCCCTTCACTTCAGAGGATCTCAGGCAGTAATCAGAAGCAGCTGCTGTTGAAGCTTTACACTCAGACCAGTGGGCTGCCCTCCTTCTCAGAGAGTTAAATGGCATGAAAGATGCTAAATGATAAGGAAGATAAGGAGGAACTGGGGAACAATTCCAGTGTCAGAGATGTGGGGTGCCCATCTCTCTTCTCATGTTGAGGCCATCAGAGACCCACCACACCAGAGCCCTCCCCAACACCTCGGACATTAGTCTTGCACTGAATTTGCCATGCTACCCCAAGCATCCTCCCCAGAGCACTGGAGAAATACCAAAACCAAATTGCCTCCACCCACAGCTCCCACAACCCATCCACTCCAGCCCTTTCCCTCAGGAACAGCCAAGAACTTTGGACAGATATGCTTTTTCATCCAGAAAATGCCAGTTCATCAAAACACTTCCTAAGAAAAGGTCACTTCGGAGGAATTTCTTTTTCCAAAAACCTTCTGGGGGAAAAAAAAAAAAAGAAAGAAAAAAAAGAAAGAGAAAGACATGTAACGGTTTAACTATCCTGTTTCAACAGCTTTAAATGAAAAATAAATCTTCTCTCCCCCCACCCCACCCAGGTGCCAAATGACTTTTCATTTGGAAATGGAAGATCGTTATCGTTCTTCAAAAAAAAAAATCAAATAGAAAAGGATGGAATCAAAAGAAAATCTCTGGAAAAAGTTAAAGTGAAACACTCGGCTGAGTCAATCGCAGCAAGCGGAAGCTGGGCTGCACTCTGCCAGGTTCCCTGGGGTGGCTTTCATCCCATCTCAGGGCAGGACAAGACTCCCAAGTCTTGACAAGAACCCCAGGACAGTGAGTCTGGTTCCTCATCCCAGCACGGGCCCGTGGGACATAGAGAAACAGACAAACAGCTTTCAACCCATGTGCTTGCCAGGAGCAGAGACCCCACAACTCGTGACACATCAGAGCAGCAGAGCTTCATAGGCTGAAAGTGGTGATGGGAGTGGGGCACCCTGGTGGGATGGGTCTTGCCATGGGTGCAGAGCAGCAGGGATGCCCAGGTGGGAAGCAGGGAGCTGCTGTTTCTGCTGCAGCCTCCCCATACGTGCTCGCAGCCCCCCGACACCATCCCCAGCGCTCAGCTGTTACAGTTTAGGCTGCTTGGGGAGCAGGAATGCCAGCAATCAGGCATCCAGAAGGGAATCCAGGCCCAGTTCAATATTGAAAGAAGAAGGGCTTTGAAAGGAGCACACTCATTTTCCTGTTTCGTCCTTTGCCAAGAAAACCAGGGGGATGGAGGAAGGGGCGAAGGGGTGGGGAGAACAGTGGAAAAAATGTCTTGGCTGGGCCTTCTCTGCCTTTTATCTCATGGGCAGCCTGCCGAGACAGGGTCTTCCCCCCGCTGAGCCCGCTGGCAGATCAAATGGAAGGAGAGAAGAGTTATAACCCCCC
>JAOEHY010036089.1:2073-27246 GCA_025447955.1 Psilopsiagon aurifrons
AGCCCCCTTCAGATACTGGAAGGCTGCTCTGAGGTCTCCACGCAGCCTTCTCTTCTCCAGGCTGAACAGCCCCAAGTGTGGGTTTTCCCCCCCTGTATTTCTCTCCTGTTGCTGTCCATTGTGTCATGCCACGGGTGATGGAGAACACCATAGAAGCTGGGCAGAGTGGTGTGGCTGCTTTGCAGAGGTCACAGGAGGACTGGAGACCTCTTTACTCGAGCATCCTCTACAGAATGCTGACAGTGCCTGTGCTCTGTAAGGAAAAATGCTCCAGGGCGCTCTGTGTGATGGCTGTTCCTCTGACATGTTGAATCGACAGGGGATTTATTCCTCCTATTTCAGATGCCTTATCTTATGGCACCTTTCAGTACCATTATCTTATTTAACCATTTCAGATGTGTTCTCTTATTTAACTGGGGAAATATTGCTTGTAATAGTGGGAACAAGCAATCCTGGGCTCTTCTCACTGCTGCTTGTGACATGATTTTTCAGGCTCTTCCTTGGCAAGCGGCTGTGGATGAGGCTAATAGCTGGATTATTGCTGCACTAAATCATTCTCAATTTGATACAGGTTGCAGCCACCTCTAATTCACCCTCTTATTTCCTAAAGGAAATGTTAACCAGAACGATCACTTTAATAGCAGTAGCTAATGGTGGGCAATAGCATTTGATTCTTTTAACATACTCGGAGTCATGGGAGATGTAAATCACGGTGTAAACGGCTAATGGTGCTGCTGGTCCCCTGGCCGCAGGGTTAGGTGTGGGTACATGGAGGCACCTCTTTGCTTCCTTGCTCCCACATTGATCCTGCGCTCTGGGCTTCAGCGGGTCTCTTTGGGGAGCCAGGTCCCCTTTTGCAGCCTTGGCACATATCTTGGGGATAGAAGTCCTCTGTGCACGCTAAATGCAGCACAGCCATGCTCAAAAGACTCTTCTCCTGGAGAGCTTGAAAGCAGATAACGGTGTTTTATTCACCTGTGCTGTTTCCCTACAGGTAGCAGGTTATTTCAGCCCCTACAAAAGCAGTAACGGGTACCTCAGGGTTTGGAAGGTTGGGGCTTTGCTGGGGTATGGGCTGTATTGGTGATGGTGCAGTGGAAGCAGTTACTTATCGCTGGTCACAGATCTTGGTTGTCACCGCTTCTCTGCCCTAACGACAGCAAATTGAGGTATCATTAATGTCCTAGTTGGAGTCTGCAGCCTCAAAGTCTTAGGTTTCCCAAGGGGGCCCCTTCTGCAGGTGGCCACCAACTTATTGTGGAGCTGGGCCCTGGGGCCCTGCTGCCTGCTTATTCCCCAGGAACCACGATGGTTTGTGCTGTGCTTTATTCATGGCACTGAGCATATAAAACCAGATTGGAAGCATTAGAATTACCTGTGGTGGAGATGCTGACCTGCTGAGCTACATAGACAGTTCCTCACCAGATTTGTTTCACTGGAAGTAGTTGGTTATGCCCCAACCACCGGCATTTGTACACTACTCTGTTGTTGATGGAAGCGATAACTTAGCTCAAGACTCTTCTTGCTTAAACCAAGATTTTATCAAGAATGATGTTGTTGGATGTGTTGCTTGGAGTCTGGTGTGTGAGCGGGATGGGGAGCTGGCTGGAAGGGCAGCTGAGATGAGGGAATCCATTGAGGATGCTGTTACCAACCTGAGGAGAGCTCATGGCTTTGTTCCAGCTCATGTTCTTCCATATCCTATCGCTCATCAGCCTGTGGGTTGGAGGGGATTTGCTATAACCCTGTGGTTAATCAGGTGTGTGTCTGTAGGAAGCTGTTCCTCGTGTTAGTTGTGCTGCAGAAGCCACCTTTGCCGAGCAATGGCTTGTTCGAGAAGACCAGAAATCCTTATGTTCTTGCTTGGAGATTGGATGGACTGCAGTAAATCCGCAGCCTTTTCACAAGTCTTCTCTGTACCTTTTGATGGCATATAGGTTTTAAATATTAAGCTATTATGGAAAACTTTACAGAAATAATAATACTCAGCTCTGCCTCCTGTGTAGCAGTCCAACCTCTAAATTGTCTCCATAAAATCCTACCTGAATAAGCTGCTAAAACACTCTTCGTACAGGAAGGCAATGCAAGAGAAGCCTGGTAAAGGGCAGGTGTGACCTGAAGCCTTATGTGCGTATTCTGTTCCTGGTGTGGTAGAAGTCATATGGCTGTCGCTAATAGAGCCATAAGGGAAGCTTGGAAAGAGCAGAAGGCGCTTGCAGATGCCACCAGAGTTCTATTCTGGTGGTGCTTTACTTGACTGCAGCATCTATAAATGTTGTCTGTTGATCCAGAGGAGGGAAAATACCTTTTTACACGTGTAAGAAACCACTCGATACGATTGCTGTGCTTCGAGTTTCCCCACTGACAGTATTCAGTGTGTCAGCATCTTCGATGCGATGGCATCGAAGGGTGGAGACCCTTCTGGTGTGCCCATGGGCACGAGGATGCAACGTCAGCTGCAGCCCTGCTCCTGAACCTTGGTGTTGCTGTTCTGGGGAGGTTGAGGAGGCTTTAAAGAAGACACCTGAGCACAGCACAGCATCTTTTGTGACAGCTCTGGTCCTCTTCCTCTCCTTCTGATTTACGTCTGTCCTCCAGGGGTGACAAATGGCAGTGGGGGAACCAGAGAGGCTTTCCATCGTCGGATCATAGCATGGGCTTGGGGTTTGCTGTAAGTCCGTGGGCTAATCTGATTAATCAGAGCTCTTTCTCTACTGTAAAGCCTTTGAAATTCCCTGGATTTTCACATTCCCCCATTGCTTCTATAGGAATGTAGCTCTAATATTTTTCCTCCTGTTCTCAGGTCGGTTTTAGTCCTGAAGATTGTTCATTGGGATGATGAAACGAGAAGACTTTGTGCTATGGAAAGCGCTGTGTGAGCATCTCTATGAAGTCTCCCTTGTTAGAGAAGTGGTGATGTGAGGGAAGTCCTTTGTCATCACAGGTCAGGTTTATATTCTTGTGTGGTTTCAGCCTTGCTCCAACCACCATTTCTTGTGTGGGTACTGTTCTGTCAATAGAGCTTTAGCTCAAAAAGCTGCGGGACCTTATTTATGATGTACACGTTGAGGTATTGTGAAGCCTCACAACAGGCAGGAGACAACCAGAAGTTCCTCTGCCTTCTGCCAGCAGATGCAGGTTTGTGTAACGTTTTAGGTTGGCTTTTATAACTATGAGCTTTGTTTGCAGCTTGGTTTCCTGGCTTTTGGTTCCTGCTTAACCAGGGAGGTTTGAACTGTGAAATCCTTATTTTTCATTGCCTCAGTCTTGGGGAAACACGAAGTTAGGAAACAATTTGAAGTAATTTGGGTTGAGCTGCAGCCCAGCCTTACCCTGAAGCTTCAGGTTCAATATTATCTGTGACATTATTCCCTTTGGGTGTCTCTTTAATCTGGGGGACCTCCTGAAGTGCCGTTTTCAATGCTGTAGACCATTACCCAGCCATTGTAACGCTCGCAGTGTAGAAGCGGTTGTACAAACCCAGGCTGGTATCTCACACGTCCTTTCTGCTGTGCACATTGTTTAATAGCTGAGGCGGACACTTGCATAGCTCCTTTCTCCAGCAGCAGCAGAGCAGATCTCATTTTTACATTGCCTTTCATGTATTTCATCCAAAGCTGCTCTTTCGTATCGCTCAGGGAGGGACCAGTGGGATTGTCTGGGCTCACACAGTGTCAAATTGGGGCTCGCTTCAGTTCTAATGTGCTCTGGAATGATTGGGATGAGTTCAGGTGGAAATCAGGACACCCCCCCAGAAATCTCTAGGCTTCTGGGAGCACACGAATGCCTTCAAATACATACCTATGGGGTCACAAGGCAGTGGGGCATGGGGAAAGCAGACAGGTCATTCTCTGCAAGGTCAGTAATAAAGCTTCGCACGTAGCTTCGGAGGTGGTTAGGCTGTATTGAGTCGCTCGATGGGATGCTTTGGCGCAACATCGAGATGCTACATGGGAAAATAACCCGTTTTCTCTTTGTTCTTAGAGGTTCTGATCATTCCAGATCCATGCAAGTTTCAGAGGACTCAACGCAAACAAAGAGGAGCTGTGGCTGCCCTGTCCCTGGCAGTGTTCAAGGCTAGGTTGGACAGGGGTTGGAGCAACCTGCGCTCGTGGAAGGTGTCCCTGCCCATGGCAGAGGGTTAGAACTGAATCAGCGTTAGGGTCATTTCCAACCCAAACCAGTCTGGGATTCTATGTGCCTCTCTCCATGGCTCCAAGGAAAAGATAGGAAAGCAAAGCGTGAATTCAAATGTTCAGTTGAAAGTGTTCATTTGCAAGTTGGATTTTGACATTTTCCCACTTGAAAAAGCCTATGTTTCTCCCCCATGGAGTGCATCTAGAGGAGAAGCAAATTTATGAGTTGTGAGTATCGAAAGGAGGATGTTTGCATCCTCCTTGTTTTTTTCCCTTGGCCTGCTTTGATTGCTTCTTTACTAAAAATAGTAGCCTTAACTTGGAGTTTCCAGGCCTCTCCAGGCATGATGCTTGGATTGAAGTTGTTCCTTCCACCCTAGTTTTTTTGCAGAAGTTTGTCTTAATTTGAACCTAAAACATTCAGTGTGATAATATGGTGATGGATATTATCACTTCAATGAGCTGCGAGTCCTGATGTGATTAAAGTTGGGATTTGTGTTTGACAGGTGATGGTGCATCATCCATCCTCATCTACTGAGGTTTCAGCTGCAGACACAAGCAGGGCTAGAGTCCATGGGAAGAGCTTTTCCTCGCACAGCAACAGTCTTCAGTTCAGCTGCATGCTGAGGGGTAGGACCTTGTTTGAACCAATAAGCTCTTAGGAGCATCTCCCCTGTGCCTTTCCCATGTCCATTATGGAGTGGAAACTGTGGCTTTCTCAAGTGGCATGGAAAACATCTCCATTCCACTGTGGAGACAGAGTAAACTGGAAGGTTTCACTGTATTATTCAGCCATTCAGGAAAGCAGGGATGCCGTCTAGTATGGCAAATCAAATGGATCCTCTGTAAATAGGGTTATAATTATCCTAGCAAAAGTGCATTTGTACTAAACGTCGTTTGGCTGAAAGGTGAGCGCAGCGCGTGTACATCTGAAGGTTGCATGAGTGCACAACCTCATAGCTATTTAACACTCTCTTGCAGCATCTCAAGCAACTCCCTCTAGGACAGAAGTAGCTAAAGAGGAGGAAGCCCTGAAGAGCCTCACGGGCATTGTAGTGAGTAAATTCATCCCTGTGTGAGGGTGCTGAGGCGCTGGCACAGGGTGCCCAGAGAAGCTGTGGCTGCCCCATCCCTGCAGTGCTCAATCCAGGTTGGACACAGGGGCTCAGAGCAACTGCTCCAGTGGAAGGTGTCCCTGCCCGTGGCAGGGGTTGGAACTGTATGAGCTTTAAGGTCCCTTCCAACCCAAACCATCCCATGATTCTAGGAGTAAAGTGAGTTGTGCCCACACAGCTCAGCACTCCGTTGGCGCACCCACTCTTCATGATACCGTTGATATTCTTTGGTTCAAAGAAACATGCTAAAAAGCAAAAAAACCCCTCAAAAACATTGCAATGAGAACAAAACCTGCAGCACCATCCGCTTTGACACTCCCAGCTGTCCCAGATATTCCTGTTGGTTTATGTGTTTATGAGTCTCCTCAGCTGATGACAGCACTGCAGGAGTGAGCTTTCATCTTTCCACCTGCTGCCTCTAAAAATAAGACTCTTGATAAATGGGTTTAGTGAAATCCTTGGAGAACGTTTAAAAACATTAATGTTAACTGTCACAGTTAAGGGTGAAAACCCAAAAGGTACCAGCAAATATGGTGAAAAAGGTTGCATGAGTCAAAGGTGGAACATCAAAGAGTCTGGTTGGGAATGGTTGAAACACTGCTGGTAAAGAGTGTGCCTGAGAGTGTTACACAAACCACCTCTCAATGGGTGTGTTGAATGGGCTGGAGTCTGGGAAGCACTAGAAAAGGAGAGAGTTTGTGAGAGCAGTATAGTCTAATGTTGCTTCTACTCCTCTACTTCCATCGGTATCCATTGGGTCTAGGAGAAACTGTCCAAAGAAGATCTTTGATTAACCTGCTTCATGGTTTTAGCTATCAGGTAAATACCTGCATGGATAGTTAAGGTGAGACAAATATTCCAGCTTTTAAGAATGGTGAAAACACTCTAAGGATGCTAATATCAGGGATATTGTCTTTCCTTGAGGTTTGAAAGGTTGATTTTCAGCTTGGTCAGTCACCAAACCACCTCTAACTCTATTTATCCCAGTAATTAAAAGTTACCATTTTAAATGTTCTTGCTTGCGCCTGTTATTTGTCAATGGTGAATTGGATCATGGTGAAGTAAAGGGTAATGCTCCATGGGCTTTCCCAGATTTTCCTGTCTTTCATATGTGCAGATAGGAGATGACGACTCGAGTCACGCTTATTGTTAGAGCACACTCCATGTTCTGCGCTGATGGTACCATAATTAATGGGCTCCAACAATTTCCCCAATTTTATGTTGTTTTGTTTTTTTTTTTTTTTTAATGTGGACATATTCCAATTGGAATTTCAGCATTGGAAAATATGTTCTGACTTAAAAATAGTGCTGTGCAATATTTACATGTTCTGTTGGTTGCCAGAGCTTCGGAGCTCTACATTATTCCCGTGTTCCTACTGTGTTTGTTTGGATTTGCTTTTGGGTTTACTTTGAAATCTCAGAAGGCTTCTGTCAAAAATTGTTCTTTCTTGAAGCTTCTGCAGGGCTTGGGCTGAAAATGGGAGGTTTGGGGGCTTTGACATAAAGGTGGTTTGAAACTAAACATTTGTTCCGTATCCAGGACACACTCCTTTATTGCTTTCTCCATTGAAAATGGGTTTATACCATGGTGATACAAGGCTTATGTTCAGAGAAACACAACTTGCAAATCTTGATGTTTTAACACCAGGTAAAGAAACTACTGTTTGATTTGAAAATACATTTCTAATATAGTCATTATTTTATGCTTTGGGCATATTCAATTAAAATGTGTTCCTAAAACGTTTTTCCTTCTGCCTGATGAAAATGAAAAGGCTGTTGGCTTTAAACTATTGACTTTATAGCAATAAATATACACACATATCTATCTATCTATCTACCTATCTCAAAAAGCATCATAGAAAGCCACAGAAAGAGGCTTTTAGTAATCAAAGCCCCCTTTAAGATACTTGAAGGTTCCTGATGCTGTGTATCTGAGGAGCTGCGTGTTCTTTACAGTTGATTTATGGGACCCGCTTCCAGAGTAGTTCCAAAATAACTGCTTAATAATGGGGATGTCACAACCAGATGCTCCTTAATGGCGCAGTTGAAATCCTTTTTGTCTTCATTTGACATCAAAAGCTTTCTCCAGGCTGCTTTGGCTTCAACCTTTAAAAGGGAGGACAGCATCCCTGCGGTCACTGGAGTTGTTTAAGGTAAAACCATGTAGGTGGGAACCCGCAGCTGAGTGAAGAACACTGGATCTTGGAACAAACAAGAGGGAAAGTGGCATCAAATACCTGATTTCAGGTGGGTTTCAGTATTAAAACGTTGTAATAGACGACTCTGTGAAGATTTTTTGGCTACTTTTAATACAATTTAATCCTCTGCTTTCCACTTTGTAGAAACATTTGTGTAAAATCTGAGCTAACTTAGGCATTTGTAGGTATAAATTGCGTATTTTGTGAATGCGTACATCATTACTTGCCTCAATGCAGGTATTCTGAGAGTTGCTAAGTACAGAATTAATGTGATTGTCTTTAGGAAAGCGGAATCGGATCTTTTGAGGAGGAGCCTTTAGGCTGGTACACGTTGGCCAGTTGTAATTCTGTATGAGCTGTGCTGCTTTTCAGTATTAGAGGCACTGCCGGTTGCAGGTCGTGGAGTTACAAACTGGTAAATGTGTTTAACGGGGTTCTAAGGAAAGAAATGGAGCCCAGTGCTGAAATCGGGGTGCTTCTGTGCCTGTTTTCAACGGGAGAGAGGCACTAAGCTGTTTCAGTTAGGTGCATATAGATGCATATAGAAGCATATAGATACATATAGAGGCATATAGAAGTATATGGAGGCATATAAAAGTATATAGATGCATATAGAAGTATATAGATGCATATAGAAACATATAGATGTATATAGATTTTTGTGCCTCAGAATTTTTGGGATAGTATTTAAAACTAAATCAAAACATGACTCTCCATTGGAAAGAGAAGGGCAGACAGTGTTTAGAGGCTGGCTTGTCCAGCTTATTTTCATTCACTTATATATGGTATTTAAGACAAGAACGGAATTAAACCCAACTTGTGCTGTTACGTGTGCCTGCTCCAGGGGCAGGGAATAACCCAGTATCCCAATCCATGAAATGTCCAATGCCTGCACATAATATATTGTGTTCCTTTTGTAGCCTGACCACCATTTATTAAGTCCCATTAGCAAATTGAAGGCTTCTTCTGTTTTATGTTAGATCCCTGCGGTATGTTTGTGTAGTGGGAATACTCTGGGTGTAAAGGGGGTCTGTGAGATCCGGGTGATTTATGTTTTACTCTCCCCTTCCCCTAGTAAAGGGTTTCACAACCTTGGATTGCCACAGCTTTAAAAGGAGTTGATCTGGGCTGTGAATGGGTGGGTTTAGCTCAGAACATGTGCTTGGATCCTGGTAGGGGAAGCTGGAACTCTGTGTGCCATGCACACAGGTGAGCCGAAACACTGGGAGATGGGGAGAATAACCCCCTCTACACGGCGTGGCTGCAGGGAAGCTCAGTGTCTGCAGCACCTCTTTCTCAGCTCTTGGCTGGGTTACATCAGTTCTGCTTGAGCTTTTGTGTACTGAAATCAAAGACCTGCTTTAAAACTTGCTGTGTAACTGCTGAGAGCCCATGAGGCCGGAGAGGGGAGGCTGAGGATGCTCCTGCCATCGGGGCTGGGAGCGCATGGCCCCCCCATCATCTCCACTTGAGACCTGAGCCGTTTCCATGGAGCAGGAGAGGGATCTTTGTACCAAGCTGGACCAACTTCCCAATGAAGGAGGGAGTTTTCCAGCTGGGATCGGCTGCCTCAGCCTCGGTGCTGAAGCGAAACTCTGCCACTTAGTGTACAGAGCCTCTCCCTGCTTTCCCCCTTGCTCAGTGCTTGGAGCACCCATAGCAGAGCTGGAGTAGTAAAGCACAAATGGTTTACTACCTGGTTTCTGGTTCTGACATCCCCATGGCAACCTCCTCCCCGGTTTAGTCCCAGTTTAGTGCTGTACAAGCAGGATTTGTTCAGGAAGGGATAAAGGTGCAGTATGAAAGAGACACTTCCCATGTGTTCCTGATGGCTGGTGAATAGGGACCGGAGCACTGGGTGGACACAGGCTCTTTATTGGAGCTGGCAGCACATGCTCCCAAGGCTGGAATGCTGCAGGGTTCAAGGAATGTCAAATAAAGGAAACTTGAAAGCATAACGCACAGCAGCTGTGAGCAGCTACGTCTGAATGTTACATGACAACAGGAGCATCGTGCTGCACCCACAGACCTGATGACAGAGCTGGTGTGAGTGTAAGTGAGAGAGGATGGATTAAACCTGGTGTGAAGGAGGACAGGGGCTTGGGAGCGACTTCCCTGTGTGTGAGCAGAGGTTTGGGCCTTGTTTCCAGCTCTGCCTTGCTGCCCGATCCCCCCAGGAGCACCGTGTCCTTCTGCTGAGACCCCGTTTGAGAAGCGGTTGGAGTAATACAGCACAAACTGGTCCAGGGCTGTAAAAGGGCTCTTTGAATGCAGCAGCTCTGATTGGTTTTCTCCTGGTTTCCCAATATGAGGAGAGCCTGTGGTGGTTTTTTGGGCTCATTGGAAGAAGCACGGGGGATTGGAAGCAGCACAGAGGTCTGGAGATGGAGAATGGGGATAAGGAGGCGAGAGGCAGGGACCGAATGGGATGGAGCAGGAGGATGGAGGTGAGGACCATGCAGAAGAGAGGGAAGAGAGGACTCTGTGCCTGTGGAGGTCTAAGTTCCTTATCTCCCTGCTCTGCTTTTGTTTGCAGAGGGAGCATCTTGCTGCTGCCACCTCCTTTCATCCCAGCTGCATGGAAGAGCAGCACCTCCCTGTCCCTGGGAGCTGAAAGGGTCTGGAATGGTTCAGGCTGTAAACCAGAGCTCTCAAAAGTTAGGGAGATGCTGGGATTAGGGGATGGGTGGAACGAGTTCAGCCTCGCTGAGCACAAGCCCCTGTTTTGCTGTGCAATGCTGCTCAGTTGTGTAGAGGAAGCACGGGGCAAGGACCCCATGGACCAGGTTAAGATGATGGATGAGTAAAGGAGACTGCGCAGGGCTGCCAGGGAGCAAAGCAGAAACCTTCCTGCCTGCCCAGCCCCTTTGGGGTGGGCTGTGAGCCCCACGGCTGCTCTGCTCACAGGTTGTGTAAGCTCTGCTCATCCTGCTGTATGCGCAGCTGCATGTGTGCTTTTAGGGGCTTATTCCTCCCTTTTGTCCATGAGCTGCACAGCCCTGCAGGGGTGTCCTGCAAGGACAGAGCAGGACCAGGGAGCTGTGCAGGGCTGCTGCTGTACCGCATCCTCCCGCAGGGTCCTGACCATGAGCACGGCTGAGGATGCTGAGTGGCTGCGGTGGGTGAGGAAGCAGTTTGTGAGCATCGCTGGCCAGGACCAGGAGATCGATCTGGAGGGGTTCAAAGCTGCGCTGCAGGTGAAGGAGGTGAGGGCTCCCGATGGGGCTGCCCCATCCCTGGCAGTGTTCAAGGCCAGGTTGGACACAGGGGCTTGGAGCAACTGCTCCAGTGGAAGGTGTCCCTGCCCGTGGCAGGGGCTGGAGCTGAATGGGCTTTAAGGTCCCTTCCAACACAAACCATTCTGTGGTACTCTGCAGTGCGCAGGAGTGGGGAACCTGGATTAACCATCAGCAAGGCAAAATCAATTGGATATTCACAGCCTGCTTTTAACATGCTTGGCTATTCCCACCGAATATTCCCTCCCTGCTGTCCTGTCCATCCCTGTGTTCCCCAGGCAGTGCCTTCGGCTGCAGTGCCAATATCCCCTTCATCCCTCCCTCCTTTTTTCAGGTAAACAGCTTTTGCCATGCAATTCCCATTGCTGGAGGCAACAGCTTTGTAACATCAGGATGGGGCGGGCGAAGCGCATCCCCACGCCTGTGAGAGAGTTTGTTCTCTCCCCGCAGTCCTTCTTTGCTGAGCGGTTCTTTGCGCTGTTCGATGCGGACGGGAGTGGGACCATCAGCTTGGAGGAGCTGCTGAAAGCCCTGAGCCTGCTCGTGCATGGGAATGAGATGGACAAGCTGAGATTCCTCTTCCAGGTTTACGATGTGGATGGTGAGAGGGTGAAAACCACCTAAATTTGGGGGTTCATAGTTCTTAAATAAGCTCCAGTGCCTAAAGGGACTCCAGGAAACCTGGAGAGGGGCTTTGGACGGGGGATGGAGGGACAGGACAGGGGAATGGCTTTAACTGCCAGAGGTGAGATGAGCTCTTGGGCAGAAGCTCTTCCCTGTGCCAGTGCCTCAGCACCCTCACATGGTGCCCAGAGAAGCTGTGGCTGCCCCATCCCTGCAGTGTTAAGGCCAGGTTGGACACAGGGGCTTGGAGCAAGCTGGGAATTCCTGGATTAAGGGTACAAGGTGAAGGTGTTTCAGGGTTCTGTGACATTCCGGGGTCCCCATGCAGGCAGTGGTTCCATTGACCCAGATGAGCTGCGCCTGGTGCTGCGGTGGTGCCTACGGGAGAGCGCCATAGCCCTGCCTGAGGAGCGGCTCACGGACCTCACGTTGGCCCTCTTTGAGGCTGCTGACAAGGACCACAGCGGCTCCATCACCTTCGAGGAGCTCAGGGAGGAGCTGGAGGGCTTCCCGGAGGTCATGGAGAACCTGACCATCAGGTGCGTGTGCTGCTGGGTCCCTCTGATGAGCCCACAGGGGTGGGAGTTCCCTTGTGAGCATCTTTTCATCCTGAGTGGAGGAAAAAGCATGGGGTTTATGCTCTTATCAAGGGTCTAATGGGGAGCCCAGACCATGAGGTACCTCTGGGAGCAATTGGGACATCTTATGGTGCTAAGCTTGGTGCAGAGATGGGTGCAAGGATGGTGTTGGGATGGGTGCAGGGGTGATGCCATGCTTGGTGCAGGGTTTGGATGCAGGGGTGGGTGCAGGGATGGGTTCAAGGATGGTGTTGAGATTGGCACAGTGCTCAGATGCAGGGATAGGTGAAGGGATGGTGCCACACTGGTGCTGAGCTTGGATGTGCAGGGCTGGTGTTGGGATGGGTGCAGGGCTTGGATACATGGATGGGTGCAGGGATGATGCCACACTGGATGCTGGGTGTATGACTGGGTGCAGGGATAATGCTGGACTGGGTTGCAGGGCTGGATGCACGGGTAGGTGCAGGGATGAGTGCAGGGCTGGGTGCGATGGTGGGTGCAGGGCGAGGTGCAGGGCTGGATGCACAGATAGGTGCAGGGATGGGTGCAGGGGTGATGCGATGCTGGGTGTGGGGATGGGTGCAGGGGTGATGTGATGCTGGGTGCAGGGCAGGGTGCAGGGGTGATGCGGTGCTGGGTGCAGGGGTGATGCGGTGCTGGGTGCGGGTCTGGGCGCGGGGCTCCCCCTTCCCCACGCCGTCAGTGCCGGTGCCCTCCGCAGTGCCGCGCGTTGGCTGAAGCCGCCGCCTCCGCCGGAGCGCCGCCCGCGGCCGCGCTGCCTGCGCCGCTCCTTCTGGCGCAACCACGGCGGGGACCTGCGCTGCGCGTGTGGCTACGCGGGCCTCAACCTGCTGCTGCTGGCGCTGGCGGCTCCGCGCCACGCCGGGAGCCTGGCGCTGGCCCGCGGCTGCGGGCAGTGCCTCAACTTCAACTGCGCGCTCCTCGCAGTGAGTGCGGACCGGAGCGGTGGAGGCGGCCGTGGAGCCGCGGCACCGCGGCACCGGGCTCCCCTCCGCGTAACCGCGTTCGAACGGGGCAGGGAGGCCGCGGGATCTTCGGGAAGGGGCAACTCCGGGAGCCCTGCGCCTGGGTCCTGGATTGCTGCCTCTGGGTGGGAGGGTGGCAGGGAGCTGGCCCCGGAGACCAGGGGCCCCCAGCATCCCTGATTGCCCCTCTCCCATCCCTGATTGCCCCTCTCTTCCCTGGAGGTGCTGATGCTGCGGAGATGCCTGACCTGGCTGCGAGCCACCCCCCTGGCCAAGGTGCTGCCTCTGGACCAGCACATCCTGTTCCACCAGATCGTGGGGTATGTGGTGCTGGTGCTGGCAGCAGCTCACACAGGCGCCCACATTGCCAACTTCAGTGAGTAGCAGCCCTCGGGCATGGGGGGGACATGGCCTGACCTCGGGTGAGACCCTCCCAGTCCTGCTGAGGGAACAGCCCCTTGGTGCAGGGGCATCACCCACAGAATGGCATCACCAGTGGAAAGATGCAGGGGCCTGGACCGAGCCACCCGGGGAGATGCTCATGTCCTGGAGAAGGGGATGCGTGTGTTCCAGGAGGGATGCATGTCCTCCATAGCGAGGATGCTCATGTCCTTGGGGTGCAGATGTCCCAGGGAGAGAGCTGCCAGGCCTGGGGGGGGGGGGCTGCACAGATCATAAGGGGTTGTGAGCTTGCAGGCTGGGTGCTGGCAGCCCCAGGGCACACGGCGCTGTGCGGTCCGTGCACTGTTAACCCCATCTAGTGGCTTCCCGGCCGGCAGCGATGGGCTTCCATGATCCCCGTGCAGCTCCTGAGTAGGTTCTGTGGGGCACAGACCACCCCACGGCAGAGCCAGGGGGGAATGGGATAGAATCAATCCCAAACTGGTCCCTGTTGGAAGGGACCTTAAAGCTCCACCAGCTCCAGCCCGTGCCACAGGCACAGACCCCTTCCATAGAGCAGTGCTCCGAGCCCCTGTGTCCAACCTGGCCTTGAGCACTGCAGGGATGGGGCAGCCACAGCTTCTCTGGGCACCCCGTGCCAGCGCCTCAGCACCCTCATGGGGAAGAGCTCCCTCCTCAGGTCCCACCTCCCTGTCCCCTGCCAGGCAGGCTGGCGCAGCAGGATGGGCACCCTGCCCTGGCCGAGTACCTGCTGCGGGCACAGCCGGGCACGGGGGGGCTGTGGGGCACGGCCTCGCAGACAGGGCTGCTGCTCCAGGCGCTGCTGCTCGCCATGGCCGCCTTCTCCAGCCCCTGCATCCGACGGAGCGGCCACTTCGAGGTGGGTCCCACCACAGGTCTATGGATGACCCCATAGGGGACCATATCGTGCACTGTGATGCACCGTTTGGCTCCATTCGTTGCTCTCAACTGACACTCACTGCAGGTCTTCTACTGGACTCACCTCTCCTACATTTCCGTCTGGATCCTCCTCATCCTGCATGGTCCCCACTTCTGGAAGTGGTTCGTGGTCCCCGGCTGCCTCTTTGTGCTGGAGAAGGTGCTTGGCTTGGCCTGGCGGCGGGCAGGGGGGCTGCGCATCGTGGAGGTCAACCTGCTCCCATCCAAGGTCTGTGCCCATGGGGTCTGTGATCCCATTCCCACCTCCCTCCCAGGGCCCTCCTTGTGGGAGAGCGGGAATACAGATGCTGCAGTTCCCACAAACACCTTTACTGCTTGCAGAGCATCCTATAGCTTTGAGAAAAGCACTTTGCCACTGTCCACAGTGGTTACTCAATGCAGGCCACTGGGAGGGACAGTGGGACATGGAAGAGAGTGATGGCCCCAATGTGCTGGACGGATGGGGTGCAATGAGTAACTTGTACAGAAAAGATGTACGTTTGGGTGGCTTTGGGCTGTGTTGGTGGATGTTTGCAGCGAGAGGTGGAAGCAGTTCCTCATTTTCAAGCCACTCTTTATTGTTATTTGGAGGTTTTGCCTGTTTTTCCAGTATAAGAAGGTCTCAACTCACAGAATGCCTGGAGGCAAGGCACAAACTGCTGTGACTCTTTAAACATCGTTGTTTGAGGCCAGCCCTGTCTGAGATTTTGGTTTGATAACGAAGCTGGGCAGTGGATGGGAGAATGAACCCCTTCCTTAGGTCAAATCTGCCCTTCTCTTAGTGGCCACTGTTCAACATGGGAGGTTCTGACCCTGGTGGTCGTGGGCTGCAGAAGGACCATCGCTTGTAACTGAGCAGCATGATGTTCCCGCTGGATGCTCCCGGTTTTCCAGTCTCTGTTCCCTGCAGGTCACTCACCTCGTGATCGAGAGGCCACAGTCTTTCCACTACAAGCCGGGGGACTACATCTACCTGAACATCCCGGCCATCGCCTCCTATGAGTGGCATCCCTTCACCATCAGCAGCGCGCCTGAGCAGCAAGGTGATCACTGGTCCTGGCTCCCATAGCATCGCCAGGATGTGCTGCATCACTGGGGTGACGTTCCCCATCACTGGGGTGTCGTTCCCCATCACTGGGGTGTCGTTCCCCATCACTGGGGTGTCGTTCCCCATCACTGGGGTGTCGTTCTCCATCACTGGGGTGACGTTCCCCATCACTGGGGTGATGTTTCCCATCGCACAAGCCCCATCTGGGTGGTGGGATCCCCTCTGAGGGTCCTGCAAAGAGGTGTCCATGCTATGGAGCAGGGCAGTGTGTGTCCATGCATGCCTCCATCTCTGCCTGTGCATAAGTGCTGTACAAAATCAGGTACTCAGGGGGAATGAGTTTGACGGGGGAATGGCTTTAACCTGCCAGAGAGGGGAAATTGAGATGAGCTCTTAGGCACAAGTTGAAGCTGGATGAGCTTTAAGGTTCCTTCCCACCCAAACCTGTCTGTGACTCTGATTGCTGCAGGGTCCCCAGGGCCAGCCCAATGCAGCACATGGCCATGGTGCCAGGGCTGCAGGGCAGTTCCATACACAGGATGCTGACCACTGCTCCGCTCCCCCCACAGACACCCTCTGGCTGCACATCAGGTCCCTGGGCCAGTGGACCACCAAGCTCTATGAGTACTTCCAGCAGCCCGAATCGCTCAGCCCGGAGCCCAAACCCCTGAGCAGGAGCCTGCGGGCAGGGAGACCCCGGTGCTGGGCACAGGTTGGTGTGGGCAGCGCTCAGCTTTTGGTCGATGCTCTGCTGAGTGCCTCCCCCCGGGGTCACCCCAGGGCTCAGCTGCCTGGGTAGCACCAGGCTGGGTGCAGTCATGGTGCACCCCCCCTGCAAGGTGCAGCCTTGGAGGAGCGAGACCAGGTTGGACTTGGAGCAAGCTGCTCCAGTGGAAGGTGTCCCTGCCCATGGCAGGGGTTGGAGCTGGATGGGCTTTAAGGCCCCTTCCACCAAAACCTTTCCTTGATTTTATGGCTTTGCATCCCGCCTGCTCCACCAGAGCCGTACGACTCTGATGGATGAGGCACCACAGCCGGTGATGCCTTTGTGTTGGATTCAGGAAGGTCTCTGCAGCAGAGCCGGCTTGGACGGAGGGTCTGTGGCCGCGGGTGGGGATGGAGCCGTTGAGTTGATCTCATACAAAGCCACCGGTGCTGCTGCCCCGGGGGAGCAGGACCCAGCATCAGGGGTGAGCGCATCTCCCACCAGTGCCTGTTAGAGGCTCTTATCCCTGACATGGAAACTTCCTGGGATATCGATTGTGTCTGTGCTGGAGGAGCAGCCCCGGCAGATCAGGCATCTGCGGGCACCGGGTTTAATGAGTGTCTCTGTCACCCTCCTGCTTTTATCTGTCCCCTGGTGAGCAGCGGTTCCCTGCGCCTGCTCCCACCATTCCATCCCGGCTGCTGTGAATCAATTCCTCCCTTCCCAGCTCGTGTGGGGATTGGGATAATTGACCTCTGAATCAATACTCTAAGGGATTACGATCCAGATCATGTCATGAGGTGACAGGTTCCTACTGCTGGATGCTGGGATGTCCCACCAGAGGCTTGAGCAGTGCCCTGGGTCTGCGCAAGGGATGCAGCTGGAAGCGTGCGTGCAGCCTGGATCATCCCAGCTGGGAAAGCCCCACCCCAGACCCAGCCCCGGGATCAAGCAGGGGTTTAGCTTTAGCTGTCATGGAGGGCGTTGGGTGAGGAGGTGATGCTCACGGCTCTCTTCACCTCGCAGATCTCCTCCGGGCTGGGGAAGATCCATCGGCTCTGCAGCGTCAAGGTGAGGAGTGCTCGGTCCTTCCCTGGCTCTGGTGAGCAGGGCTGTGCTCTACATTCCTGGGGGGACCCACACATGTGCCCCTGTGCATGGGTGGTCCTGTCTGGGGCTGATCCAAATCCTGCACTACTGGATGGCTTCATCCTCCTCTTCCTTTGCTCCCATAACACTCCCATAAGAGACCCCAGAGTCTCCCTGGGTTCCATAAGCCTGCTCCTACCTGCAGCCTAAGAGTTGTTATAGCATCCATGGGCTGCCTGAGTGCTCCCTGAGCTTCTCATCTCTCCCAGTGCTACATTGATGGCCCCTACGGGACCCCGACCCGGAGGATCTTCACCTCGGAGCACGCTGTGCTCATCGGCGCCGGCATCGGCATCACCCCCTTTGCCTCCATTTTGCAGAGCATCATGTACAGGTTGGTGCTGAGGCAGCAGCTTGGGCTGTGGACATGCTGGTGGAGCTCCGATGTGGCTTTGGGAGGCGCAAGAAGTGATGTACAGTGTTGGCTGTGGGTGTGAACCACAGCTGGTGAGGAACTCAAGGTCTCCATCAAAGGCCTGTGGGGTCCAAGGGATGCAGGCAGGGCTGTGTCTGGCCATGCAGGTACCGCTGGCGAAAGCAGAGCTGCCCCAGCTGCCACTATTCATGGTGTGAGGACGTGCGGGATGAGGAGATGACACTCAGGAAGGTAGGAAATGATGGAGGGGGATGTGGGACCAACGTGTACCCCTGGGGGGAGGGATGCAGGAGTGCTGCAGGCTCCTGAGAGTGAAGACCCCATGAGCATCTCTGCGGTCCAGCAGGTCTGGGTTGGATGTGGTCCCCGTGCTGCCGGCCAGCTCCCAGTCAGCCGCTGTGTCCTTCCAGGTTGACTTCATCTGGATCAACCGGGACCAGAGGCACTTTGAGTGGTTCGTCAGCCTGCTGACCAAGCTGGAAATGGAGCAGGCTGAGCAGGAGCCGGGAGGTGAGCGGGGGACAGGGCCACCCCAGCCCCTGCGCTCAGGGTGCGGGGTTGGATGCCTGAGCATCCCCGGAACACGCAGGGCGCTTTCTGGAGATGCACATGTACATGACCTCGGCCCTGGGCAAGCACGACATGAAGGGCATCGGGCTGCAGATGGCCCTGGACCTGCTGGCGGCCAAGGAGCAGAGGGACTCCATCACCGGGCTGCGCACCAGGACCCAGCCCGGCCGCCCCGACTGGAGCAAGGTGAGGGGTGGTGGCATCTCCTTGGAGGGGAGCTGTGTCCCCATAACCCGCTCTTCCTGGGGGGACACACCACAGGAGAGCCCTGTTTCGGAGCAGGAGGAGGCCCCACAGGGGTATCCGGATCCAGGGAAGTCTCTTCCTCCCATGGGGAAGCACCACAGAGCCGTGCGGAGGTTGGGTTGTGCCGGGCAGCAGCTCCCAATGCAGGCAGGGCTCCGGCCATCCCGGCTGGCTCTGCCACCCCCCACCTCTCGCCTGTCCCTCAGGTGTTTAGGAAGGTGGCAGAGGAGAAGAAAGGGAAGGTCCAGGTCTTCTTCTGCGGCTCGCCAGCGCTTGCCAAGGTCATCAGGGTGCACTGCGAGCGCTTCGGCTTCCTCTTCTTCGATGAGCATTTCTAGCGGCAGCCCTGCTCCCTTTGCCTGCGCCACCAGGCCTGACGCGGGGTGATGGGCGCCATGGATGGATCCTCATTCACGGCCTGGGGTGGCTCCGAGTTAGAGCTGGGGAGGGTGGGATGCACAGGGAGCAGGGGCAGGGAGGGAAAGGGGATGGGTTGGGCCATGGGGCTTTGGGGTGGATGGGATGGGGTCCTGGAGCCATGTGGGGACAAGGGTCCTGTGTCATCTCTCAGGGCTTTGGAATGGAGAAAGGGGGTCCTGCATCACCTCGCAGGGCTCTGGGATGGGCGGAGCGGGGTCCTGCATCACCTCGCAGGGCTCTGGGACAGGGGAGCCCTGTGGGATGCCCACAGGAGGGCACTGCAGCCTCGGTAACCGGGGCCGGGCCGTGCCGCCTGCCCGGGGCTGCGCGGGTGCCAAGCGCGGCCCCAGCAGCTCCTCCGGCCGCTCCTTTCCAGCGGGCACCCAGCATCCTTCTGCCAAGCCCCATAATGGGGCACCCCCTGTCCTGTCCCAGCCCTGTGCTGCAGCACAGGAACGGTTTTGCCTCTTTTTACACCAGAAAATAGGTTATGTGGATGTGCCCAGCGCAGCCCATCTGCCTCGGGATGGCTGAGGGGATGCAGGGATGTCCCCATGCATCGCTGGTGTCACCCACGGGGACCCATCACTGCTCAGATCAAATGGTGACATGAGGCTGCTTTACAGGGTCTCTTATGGGCCATCAGTGGAACACACTGATGCTTTGGTGTTAAAAGTAACGGAAAGGAAGGATTAATGTAGATGAGCCACTCATCCCATGGCAAAGTCACCCGTGGGGAGAACAGAGGCACATGCGGAGCCAAACCTGCTCAGGGCCTTTGCTAGAGAAACAGAACCTGGATGTGATCCCTGACCCATAGACTGATGCTCTGGGGCATGGACCAGAGCTCCTATGTACCAGCATCGCCTCAAGAGCAGCCCATGAGCTGTAATTAAAGGGGTTGTTTCAATCCGGGCGTGATGCAAGATTCTGTTGCCAGATCCAAGGGAAAATCAGTTCAGCTGCAGCCTTCTGCAGGGAAATAACCCCCGCTCTGCACATGGAGTGATGGAGATTTAGGGATGCTGCTCTCCTGCACTGTCCCCATTGCTGAAGAGGCCAGGGCTGTATGTGGTGGCATTACTTGGCCAATGAAAACACCATCCTCTCGATCATAAAGAAGAGTTAATTACAGCTCTCCCCACGTTCCAAGGCAATTATAAGCAGAATGAATCATGATGTGTCTGCTGATAATCATTTGCATCCTGCATCCCGCTGGATCGCGGGGGCCAAAGCGCTGCCGCAGCTCAAAAAGCACCAACAAAAGAGGCAAATTTAGCTCTTTGTGAGCATCGTGGCACCAATGTGCCCAAAGCAGAGGAATCTGGGGGGAAACCGCACAAATCCCTTAAGATTCAGGAATGCCACCCTGATGGGAATCATGCAGCCTTGCTTTGGAATGCTTTGGGAGCCAAGTGTGCTTTGCTTTTACCTTCCCTTTATGGGAAGGTGTTGGTGTTTGGGGCCACCAAGATGTGGAGTAGCCTGGTCCAGCCATGCACATGGTTTGTGAGGAGGACTTTGGATGCTCCTCCTGTTTTGGGCTTGCATTCCATGTCCTGGCACATTCTAGGGGAGGTAGTTTGGTGCCCTGGAGCATGAAGCATCCCGGAGGCATTCAGCTGCCTGATCCAGCTCCCATCCCAGCGTGTTTCCCATTGCTGGTGAGCACCTCCAAGGAGAGATGGAGGCAGCATCAAGGTCAGTGCTGACAGGATGAATGCTGAGCTGCTCACATGGCAGCTGTGGTGATGAAAAATTGATGAAGCCCTTCCCCTTCCATCCCCACATCTCCGCTTTGTCAGAGGTTTCCTCTGGATCTGAGGCATAAATGATTAAAGGATGTGGAAGTGGGGGGGAGGAATTGCTGCTGCTTGTGGGGTTTCAGTGCTGGAGCAGTGGGGCACAGCTTGAGCTCTGTGGCCAAACCAAGCCACAGCTGGGATGGGAAATGGGCCCGAGAGAGGGACTGCTCCCCGAATCCCGGGATCTGCTTGGGTTTGGGGTTGTTACTCCTGTTAAAGCAACAGGAGGCTCAGCATTAGGAGCTGAGGCTGGATAATGATCTACCTCCTGATTAATGCCTTCCCTTGGCTGGCTTCATTACTGTGATTACACTGGGGCTGTAGCATAGCAACAGCTGATTGTTGGGTGGATGCAAAGTGCATAATTCCCGGGATTAAAATTTTATTAAGATATAATTGCATTCATCTTGCAGCAACGGATGCTCCAGGGACACCGAGGGGAGGCAGCAGCAGCTGATGGGGTTTGAGATGCCAGCGGGATGCTGGGCTGGGCCGTGGTGCTGGGTTTTGGGTTGGAGAGAGCTGGTTGGAGGCAGCTCTTGCATGGAAGATCACCTGCAGGTATTCCCTCATAAACCCTCACTGCGGAGGGTTCATCCGTGGATAAATGAAAAGGCGGATTTGGGAGGTGACGAAATGTGCCATGGAAAGGAGGCACTAACATAGGAGCTGATGAGTGCCCAAAGCCCTTTGCTCCTCCAGCACCACATCCCAGCTCCCCCAAAACCCAGACAGAGAAACTGTATTTATTAACAGTATGATCACACTTGGCATATTCTACTACTAAGTGGTCCTGGTACATAGATATTATTCACTTAAGTAATCAATCACTGCCAACAAATTACAGGATCCAGGGAATGAAATTAGCAAAATGAACTATGGATGTAAAATTCATTTGAAATTCAATTTAGGAGCAACATTAGCTTTCAATTAGTCTGCCCAACTGTTGGAGCATCATTTTGTCTATCAGGTTTTTAACTCGCTGTAATTAACCTTTGCTGTTAAACTGTTGTTGATTTCATTGATACAATCATTACGCGACTCCTAATATTTTGCTTGGATGGTGTCTCGTTAGTTTGTGGCTTCTCATTAGGGAAACGGTGGTCTCTGGGTCTTTTTCTTCCCTCTGGCCTGTGGGACACGGGAGGGAGATGCTCCAGAGCTGGGAATCTGGGTGGGAAATGCTGTGCAGGGAGGGGATGTGACCTGCTCCCACTGGCCCCAGCACGCCTGGTCCCAAACTAGTGGAGATGGGGACTGAGAGGGACAGGGGAAGGGTCATGGGATGTCATACCATGAAACAGGGAGGAGGGGGGGATCCTGCATATTAAGACGGCAGCAAATCATGGAATCCTGGAATTCCAGGTTGGGAGTGACCTCCAGGACCATCTGGTCCAACCTTTGCAGGCACAGCATGACACAGATGGGATGTCCCATCTTTACCCTGTCCAGCTGAACCTTCACAGTGTCCAATGCTGGGGAGTCACCACTTCCCTGAGGAGACTCCAGTAGCTGGTGGTTCCCATGGGGAAACATCTTCATCTTGTGTCCAGTGGGAATGTCCCCAGCAGTAACTTGGGCCCATCACCCCTCCTCTGTTCCAAGGGATTCCGTGTAAAGAGGGAATCTCCATCTTTGGAGCCTCCTTCAGATACTGCAACATGGGAAGAAGGTCTCCCTGAGCCTTCTCTTCTCCAGGCTGCACAGTCCCAGCTCTCTCAGCCTTTCCTTCTTTGTGGTCCTTCTCTGGACCCCTCCGTCCCATCCGCATCTTATTTTGCACAGCAGGACTAGAACTGGATATGGTATTCCAGGGGTGGCCTAACAAACCCTGAGTCCAACAATGACCCCTTCCTCTCTGCTGCTGATGCCCAGATGTCAGACCCCTCCTTGGGCACAGCTGGAGGGGCTGATTCCAGCCTTGGCCCTGGTTATTTGCAGCGGGGTGGATGGTCCATGGGGTGCAATGGGGCCGGTGGGGTCCAAGGTGCTTTTCCCAGCTCCATCCCCTCCTTTGCAGAGGGGAGGTGGAGGGGTTACTTAAAGAGCAGTGACTCACTCCAGCCCCACAGGCAGAGATGGGGGTCCTGTGCAGGCAGGGGCTGGATGCTCCTTACAGCACAGGCACCCCCCTGCTCACAGCCCCAGTAGTTGTTTTCCCCCACTAAAGAGCAACATCTTTAACAGCCACTTAATGCCCACGGGTTGTTCTAACAGATACAGCTTCCCCCCTTCACTCCATGGGGGTTGGTGAGGTTATAACTCGAGCTAATATCCGATAGATGGGACTAATCCTGCGCCGCTGCAGCCGATGGAAATGTTTCCACTGACGTCAGTGGCAGCAGGATTGATCTCCACACATGGACTATTTGTTTGTGAGGGTTTAAGGATTCATTTCCTCCTGCCATTGCCGGAGACAGGGAGCAGGAGCGGAGGGAGAGGAGGCATCTCATAACCATGTATTAATACATGAATCATCAGCTTCGAGCCCGGCACAGGAGAATAACTGAGCTGGCTATGGGGCTGGAGGAAAGGAAGGGTTTAGCAGTCAGGGCCCAGCAGCTAATCTGGAGCGAGAGAGTAATTGCAATGTAAATTGTTTCACACTAGCATGTGAGCTGCATCTTTTAAGCTCTATGTAAATGCATCACAGCAGATGGGGCCTCTGCTCCCATCCCTTATCCTATGCTGGAACAACAGCACCTGATGTATTGCTTTACAGTGCACTTTGAGGATGCTGTTTGCTTTTGGATAGACTCCAAAGCACTGAGCAAGCCAGGACAGTTGATGCGCCATCGTGGCAGCATGGAACGGGTAGAAAGGGGCCTCCAAGTTTTACCCGGATGCTTTCTTTTTACTCTTAATGATGGAACCTGTTAATTTTTATCCCTTTAACACCCCGTCCTGTGCAGCACTTCAGGGACCTCTCCCGTGAAAGCACAGACGTGTCCTGCCCCACCTCTGAGTCTGTGGGAGCACCGCTGGGATGCTGAACTCCTACGCAATGGAAGCTTCCCGGTGTGGATGGCACCGGTGCCTGCTTCCTCTGCACACCGGGAGCAGCAGCAGCAGGAAAACCCTTTCCTTAACATCAAAGCTCTGTGTTTTACCCTCTGCTTCCATATCCATGGTGTGTGATAACTAAGTCTAATGAGTAAGTGACAAAGGAGCGGGGGGGGGGGTGTGTGTTTATTGCTATGGAAACAATCCTGGGCCAAGCTGAGAGAGGAATTCTTTATGACTATTCCTGCTTTGCAAAGCCACCAGAATCCCAGCATTTGAGAGGTCCCTGCGGCGCTCGGCCCTCAGCAGCTCATGCAACATAACCAAAGGTCAGCATCCACCCATTATACCCATTCTTGCCTCCTACAGTGCACCCCAGCACCATATCAACGGCTTCATGCACCCCCTTCTACTGCTGTTTGCTCCCCAAACCTTGCATTCCATGTGCTGAGGCTCTTCTGCTTGTCCTGGAGAAGGTAAGACCAAAGGACCTTGCTTTGCAACTGCAGGGTGAGGTGGTGGAGGGGGCATGGCAATGTGGAGTCCTCACAATTCCTATGGCATTACCTTCATGGGTAATGAAGGTAATGCCATAATCAAGACACTGCTCAGTGTCTTCTTGGTTATTTTAAAATCAGGGGATTAAAAATCCACCATTGGATTTTAGGGACCTGGGGTTTAGCATGGGAAGTCTGTAGGGTCTAAAAGACCTGGAGGCAGCTGGGGTTGGATGATGCTGGGTGAATCCATGAACCCAAACTTGGCTGGGAGGGTCAATCCAGCCCCTGCAGCACTGAGCAGCTTCATGTCCATGCTCCGAGATCCAGCACATGTTGTCTCAGCAGCAGCACTGCGCAAAGGCAGTTTGGAGCTGGGGCTTGAGCTCATGGTAAAGCCAGTTTGGGAGCAGGGGAAGGGGAGCAGGGCAGGAGCAGAGAGGACAAGGCTGCAATATGCAAAGGAGGTTTTGCAAGAGGCAGCAGGTTGTGCAAGCACATCTGGGCAGGAGCCAGCCTTTGGATGGCCAAGCACTGCTGGCACGAAGCAGAACAGCTTTGCAGAATCATGGAATATCAGGTTGGAAAGGACTTCAAGGGTTCCCTGCTCCAACCTTTCCTGGCACAGCAGGACCAAGCCTGGATGTCCCAGCTGTACCCTGTCCAGCTGAACCTTAACAGTGTCCCATGCTGGGGAGTCACCACTTCCCCAGGGGACATTATTCCGGTGACTGGTTGTTCCCATTTGGAAAAGAAACTGCAGGAAAAGGCTAAAAAAGGGCCATCTGGCGCCTGCCCCCGCGCAAGGTGAGGTTTGTGTCCCTGAGGACACACGCAACAGCGGCACACACGTTATTGGGCCACCGCAGTGGACTGGGGGGCGATGTCAGCACGCTGAGGTCACGTATTGAGTCATAACCTTCAGTTTGGGTCAAAACCCCACAGAATCAGAGAAATCGCCGCTTAACTCCGCGCCACCAAAACCCCGCGCCCGCGCCACGTGCGCGCCGCCGGGGGGGGCGTGGCTCAAGGCAACCAATCAGCAGCGCCCCCGACCCCGCCGCTTTCAATTGGCTGGCACCAGGCCCCGCCCACAGCCGCGGTTCTCGCGGGAAGTAGGGGCGGGGCCTGCCCCTTCT
>JAOEHY010036092.1:0-23506 GCA_025447955.1 Psilopsiagon aurifrons
ACCAAAAAAAAAAAAAAAAAAACCAAAAAAAACCCCAACAAACAAAACATTTTAGGTGAAAGTGACCTAGCATGGAGCAAAGCTGCCTTATCTACTATTCACAAGTAATGAACTGGATGACATTCCACTGTTTGCCTGCTTCTTCCATTAAGATACATTCAGATTATTTAAAGATGGTCTTTGCCTGGAGTAAAGTCTATACTTCCTGAGTACTTTATATATTTGGTCAAAATTCAAGTACGTTTCTTCCTCCTTCTGTCATGCCTTACCAAGCATGAGGGCGGTACTGTACAAGACTCTTCAATCAACTCTTTTAACTAGAGGTTATATGCATTTCTTCAACATTTACATCAGTTGTTCTAATTTCTTTTACCACTTTTTGTGTTTGCACAAATTTCATGTAATTCAAAATGAGCTTTCCAACAATGCCTCACAAAGTGTCATTGCCTTAATTCACAAATGCTCTGTCATTATCAGCATAAACCCACATTCCAGAATGATGCATGCCATTGTTCCATGTGTTTGCTCTTCCAAGTCTTTTAGATTAGAGTCCTGCAAAGATTAATTATAAACTTCTGCAAAGGCATGCATATGAACTGCCATACTGAAGTGACCTATGCATTTATGAAAATCGGAAGCATCTCACAAAATTAATTAAGTATACACGTGCATTCGAGAAAATAATGGCCTTTAGCAGAACAGTATAATTCATTTTTCTGCAACTGAAACTATTTCTAACACTTTTATGAAGTGTTCCTTGCTACAGATGTATCAGACGTATGAGGATCTCTAAAGAGGACTTTTTTTTTTTCACAGTGGTGCTAGTGAATAGTAGCTGAGGCTTTGAAAATGCGCCAAATATCATCTCTGGCAGAGCCAAAAAAATCAAAAAAAACCCAAAAAACTAAAAAAAAAAAATAATTTTGAAGGACAGACTTTCTTTAAAAGTGTACAGAACATTTGGTTGTTCATTTGTCATTGCGATCCAGACCCACAAAGATCTGAGGGACATGAGGTACCTGACAAAGTTTGTGAGGATACTGGATGAGCCACCACCACAAGCAAGGGCAGATAATTACACTGGTATTATTAGGGCCTAAGGTTCAAGTTTACAAGATCTCTGCCAGTGCTCCTAAGAGAATTCATCCGCTCTCGTTGGTAGGGTGTGTATTTTCAAATGCCCAAGAAGACACCAAAATAATATTTACAGCTCTTACAGCTATTTGGCAATCTGCTTACTAATCAGCACTGTAAATACCTTGAAATACAAAAGCAGAATAGCAATGACACCAGGATCAGCAGAAAGCTCTTGAGAAAACCTTCTTTATACTTCTGAATGTGCTTTGCCCCAGTTTTTGGATTCTGTTGTTCTTTGTTCTGTTTGCATGTTTTATATAATAAGACTAATGTGACTGGGAACATGAGTAGCACTGGGAAGAAATAAGTAGCCATTTTAGGTGGAAACTATCAAAAGGGAAGTGGGTTTCGGGGAATATTTTGAAGAAAAGTTAGATAGTCATTAATATTTAAATGATGACAGCAGCTCATGTTTAGTGACTTTGTAAAAAACAAAAATAATAAATTAAAAGCATTAAAATTTAAGCTTAAAATTGAATAAGCAATAACAGCAGGAATTTCATTAGAAAAAGACTCAAGCAAACAACTTAGTAAGAATGATGAGTAAACTTCATGTGCAAATGTACTTGGTGAAAGCAGTCACAAAACAAGTTGGCCCTTCTGTTCCAATTCAGAAATCATTCCAAGTAGACCTTGCAGATCTACTCAAGCAGAATGCAAATGCACTCTCAGAGGTTTTGTTCTACCAGAAAGCTTTGCTGTTTGTGGTATGATCCTCACCCAGAGATTACTGTCTGTAGTAACATCTGGCCTCAAACCCTGTTGCAAGTTAAACTATTTCTGCTGAACCGGTTTCAAAGGGCTATGAGTAAGAAGATGCACGAAACTGCCTTCTTCTGATCTCCTGATCTCTCTTAAGGGAATATCACATCTTCTCAGGTAATTGAATACAGGAATACATCTGAGTAATCTCAGATGGAAGGCAACAAGAATCCTTTCATCTGCTTGTCTATGTCCTAAATCTTCAAGCTACTTTCTTCTTTCTTAATTTAAAGTGTTAACTAGTATTTGTTTATAATTAGCTATGAATGTGCTTTCCAATATCTTTCAAGTGGAGCCAGTTGGCTTTTTTTTGTTTTGGTTTGAAGTTGGGGTTTCTTTTCACAGATACAGTGCCTTTTCAATGAGTCATTAGAGCTGTGTTGCTATACTTTTAAGAACTTTTATTTATACTTGTAAACACTTAAAACAAAGGTCCAAGTACATTTGGATGGTTCATTATCAGGTACTTTCATGCTAAGAAAGCTTTGCAAGAGAAGAAAGCAGGATTTCTTTGGGGAATCCTAATAAGAGTCTTACATCCTTCTGTATTTCCTTTGACAAAGTCATAGAAGGCCGTGAGCATGAAGAATACCCACTCGCTCTCCCTTATTTTCTAAGATTTTCATACATACAAGAAAAAGAACAATTTAAATACTTCATTCTGGCCCCAGCCTATTGAAGATAACTGTGGATAAAGCATCTAATATGCTGGACATTTTCCTAATTATGTTATTCCATTTTGCTTCAACACCTATGGTAAGTTAAACACATAAAAATTTGTACTGATTTCAACCAATTGCACTTTCACAATGACTTTATGCTCTCACACAACAGAAACAATTCAAATTATATGCTATTTCTATAGATTATGACCAGAATCTATGGAGCCACAGCTAAACTCCCAGTGAATACTTCGATCTTTGTTGAAAGTTAAAAAAAAAAAAAAATTAACAATAAACTTTGTAAAAGGAGACTGACTTCAAATTAATAACTACATTAATTAATAACAACGAAAAAATCTCAGGGCCAGTCCTATCTACCTCTCATACGTGTTGTTTTTCAAGATGTGAATCTTCTCCAGCCTTTGCTGTTTTTTAATTCATCTTAGGCAGTAGTCTGGTAAGAAGATGGGATGTTTTTGACTCTGTCTTCACTGGGAAGTGCTCCAGCCACATTGGCCAAGTCCCAGAAGGCAAAGACAGGGACTGAGAATGAAGAACCACCTACTGTAGGAGAAAATCAGGTTTGAGACCAAGGAAGCTGAAGTTGCAGAAATCCATGGGATCTGATGAGATGCATCCACAAGTCTTCAAGGGAAGTGGTGGATGAAGTGTCTCTAAATTAGAGAGGCATGGATTTGATGGATGGACCACTCAGTGAATAAGGAATTGGCTAGATGGTCATTGTCAGAGATCTGTCATCAACAGCTCCATGTCCAAGTAGAGATCAGCGCTTAGTGGTGTACCTCAGGGGTCAGTATCAGGACTGAGTATCAGGATCAGTGCAATTTAACATCTTGGCAGCTGACATGGACAGTAGGATTGAGAGCACATTCAGCAAGTATCCTGATGGCACCAAGCTGTGTGGTGCAGTCTACATGCTAGAAGGATGGGATACCACTCAGAGGGACCTGGTCATGCTTGAGAGATGGGCCAACGCCAACCTCATGAATCTCAACAAGGCCAAGTACAAAGCCCTACACCTGGATCAGGTAATCTCAAGCACAAATACAGGCTGGGCAGAGTACAGATTGAGAGCAGCCCTGAGAAAAAGGACTTGGGGGGAGGGGAGGTGCTGGTTGAAAAGAAGCTCAACATGACCTGTCACTTTGCACTCACAGCTCACAAGGCCAGCTGTCTCCTGGGCTTCATCAAAATGAGTGTGACCAGTGGTCAAAGGAGGTGATTTTCCTCCTCTACTCAACTCTCATGAGACCACACCTGGAGTACTGCATCCAGCTCTGGGGCTCCCAGCACAAGAGGGAGCTGGACCTGTTTCAGCAAATCCAGAGGAGTGCCATGAAGATAATGCAAGGGCTGGAGCAGCTTTCCTATGAAGACAGGCTGAGAGAGCTAGAATTGTTCAGTCCAGAGAAAAGAAGGCTTCAGGGAGACCTTACAGCAGCCTTTTAGCACTTAAAGGGGACCTACAAGAAAGCTGGAGAGAGACTTTTTACAAGGGCACATAGGGATAAGACAAGGGGTAACAGCCTGAAACTGAAAGAGGGGAGATTTAGATCAGATATTAGGAAGAAATTCGTTACTATGAGAGTGGTGAGGGACTGGAACAGGTTGCCCAGAAAACTTGTGGATGACTCACAAGCATTTATTCAGAATATTTTAAGGTGGATGACTTGTATCATGCTATTGTGACACTCATGCACTGATCTGTCCTCAGGTGATGCTAAAATACTTTTTTTACTCTATCACTCCCATGTGGTCTGCAATCATTGTATAAATGCCTGCAAAAATGATTAAATGAGGTCCTGTGCCAAAGGCATAAGAAGCTGCCAGCCCCAGTCAAAAGGTTTGGCCTTTCATGGACTTCGAAGTGAAGTGAGGCTAATTCAGTGAAGCCTGTTTAGTGCTACAAATACAACACAATCTGAATTAGGATTTTTATGTAATAATGCACACCGGTGGAGGTGCTGACATCTGAGGTAGGGACAAGTTTATACGCTACTGACATTAAACTATTTATTAGCATTAAGATGTCTCTGCAAGATTAAAAAAATACTTTCAGCACTCAACAAGTTTTAAATGTCTTTCAATAATCCAGCAAAAAGAATGCTAACATAAAAATGTAAACAATCATGGAATTGTTTAAGTGGGAATTCCAGCATCTTTTGTTCAAGTCACTTTATGTTGCTCACCTTTTATATCCCTCCAATATTTTTTTATAAAATGAAAGACAAATAAATTAAGAATATCTTAGTAATGAGAACATTTTTCCTACTATAATAATAATATTTAGAATAAATGTCTCCACATAAGCTTACCAACAACCAACCCCTTAACATTCTGTGCGTCTTTTTAAAGAAAATCTAAAACATTTATTCATATATATATATTCCTAATGGTGTTCTAGTCATATTTTCCTCAAATTATTTTTAGAAAAAATATGAAGTGGCGCTATGCTTTCCGTTACATTAATCATATTATAAAAACAACATTTAAAGAAAATAGAATCTGTAAAATCAATCATTCTGTGTTAGAAAAAGCCAAAATTAAGATTACCCTAGCAGCATTCATTTCGCAATCATCTACAGTATTTGTGGAGCCAGAAACTGAGCCCAGCCATCCAAGATTCAGTCTGATACTTTAGGCTCATTCACAATCCATCATTTGACGATGCACGGCCTTTTGCTGCTTGACCTAAAACAAAAAGTCACGGCCAACTTTCTGGTTGCAGCTACAACGATAAACACAACACCCTTTGTGATTTATACATTCATTTACTAACAGTTTGGAAACTGGATTCCTGAATGCTCCTCCTGGCAAGAGAGGGAGATGGCTCCACACAATTTACCCAAAAGGACAATTTTAGCATCTTTATTCTGCAAGATCAAGAGAATCTGGGTCTGTATTTTTGGGTCCAGGAGAATGAAACCTGCAACTGACATTCAGTAACAAGAGCAGAACTGCAGAATATTGTAAAATAAGACTAGAAGGAACCAAAGGTTGTATGGTTACCTAGTACCCCCCAACTTACATCATACTGGAATTATTCCCAATGTTTTTAAATGAACTAGCTAAACATCACAAAATTATGGTTTTACTTCTTCAAACAATGCATTCTAGTGCTTAAATTTCCTACACCGTGAAGCTGTTTCTAAAGTTTAAAACCAATTATGCTGGTTTGGCTTCTGAGTATGATATCAAATTACTTGCTTAGATTTGAAGTCTGTGACATTTGCACAATTTATAGAAACTCAGTGGAAAAGCTATGATGCCAATATATTGCCCCTTCCTAGTTCCCAAACCAGATTTACTTTTCTGAGGGAGTGATGGTTGCTGCCTCCTATTGTAAGTTTCCTGCCTTATCAGGCTGACGAGTCCTGACTGGAGTCCAAACAGCAAACACCCAAAGACTGCTTTTCATTGAAGAGTTAACTACAGTTAAGACCAAGGGACTGAAACTCATTTGAGGTTTATGCACACAGAATTCTTTCAACATGAGCTGGCTATCCTATCAAATGGGGACAAGGTTAGAGGATTACTAACTGCTAATGAAATTCCTCTACAAAATACACGATGATTAGCGCCCTCAGTATTTCCCCACCATCCCATGTGTCAAACATTTCCCCCAGGAAAAGAAAGTATTTCTGAAGCTTTCTAAACTGGTGGATGTGATCTCTGATGTCTTTGTGCCCCAATCTGCCCACAACCACATATGGAACAATAGAGAGAAGGCTCCCAAATAGCTCATTTCTTCACAATTTATCTTATTCAAATAGTGATAACTTGCAGTGAATAACTCAAGAACAGGAAACTTCAGGGGATAGATAGCTTACACTGTGGAGGTGCAAATAGTACTTTTTAAATTCCTACAGTTTAGTCTGAATAACCTTTCTTCAGAAAAGGACTATTCTTCAAGTTTTATGCTTTTATGTCACTCAAATTTCGGAAACCTTTAACTAAATGGTTAGACATATGTAACAAACTAAATAATTTTTAAATTATATTTTATGAAAATTTTTCTCTATTCTCATCTTTTTTTTAAGTGGCTCTTTTTTAAAAACATAAATCGTGGCTATGGAGAATTTTTTGGGAAAAAAAAAGTCTTAATGTTTGTGAAAATGAAAGAACCACATTATCTACTTTGTGATTGATGACTCACAGCATATGGACCTAAAAAGAGAATGGAAAACATGGGTGAACAGAGATTATTGCATTGGAGGTTTTGAGGCAAATAAACCCTCAGAAATCAAATGCGTAGGATCAAGCATGCTTGCAAATATCTACTAAGCTAGTGTAGGTAGTTTGAGTCATGTTGAACGATCACTTTAATAATGACCCTGAAGTCTATCAGGAAAAAGATTGTCATTCTTCCACTAATATGCATATTTTAATGAATATGCTAAGTATTTCAACTACTGGCTAGGCTGGCAAGGCAAATGCTAAACAGCCTCAGTCATATATATCACTAGCATTTTCATCTAAAACATTACAGCTGAACAAATTCTTGCCACTTCCCCTTCTTTGTCGCTCAAATGAAATACTCCTTGCAAGCTAGCAATATAGAAGCTTTTTTTCTGACTCTGATGAATCTACTAAAAGTGTTAATGTTAAAATGGGGTTTTATTTATGCATCAATAGTAACAAATAACTAGGCTAGCTACAGTATTTTAATTCAAGGTATATAAATGTGCTAGACAGTAACTACTCTCATAAACCAGTGCTCTTCTCACCCCTTGCCAAAGATATTCAATTTGATGTCCAAGTTTTCTTGCCTATGGGAAAACCATTTTTCATTTTAGCTGCTAGCAACAAATAGAAGTAAGTATGCTGTAAATAACTAGCTACTTTTAACTTCTGGGTCTCTTTATGGGCACAAGTTATCTACTCTGAAAAGGTATTGTATAAACACACCAAATTATTCAACCCTATGAAAAATGCTTTTCATTTGTATTATAAGTTAAAACTTTCTGACTTTAGAGAAATTGGAACCTGAAAAGATAAAAACTTAAAGCTTGATTTTTCTTTGCTCAGAGCATATGTTGTATAAACACAAATCTCCAAAAGGTGCCAAGAATTGTCCCTCTGTTTTTCTAAATGATCATGTGTGCAGTCTAGCTGAAAAGACTCATCGATTATGTCTACATAAACAACAAAAGCCCTTAGAAAAAATATCTAGATCAAAAGCCTGTCAAACACTGAACAGGAAAGAGAAATCCTGCTTTAAACATGGCCTCTTTCAAGTCTGAATTCAATCCCATGAAGTAAAAACAAAGGATTTCATAATGAAAGGTATTTAAAATTACTTTATTTTTGGAACTTAACCAGGGATTCTTTTCTCTTATATGTTAACCTTTGTCTTTCTTACACTGGGAAAGAATTCTGCAAAATGGGCCTTACAGTTTTAAATAAATGTAGAAATTGTTCAGTCACAGTCCACTGTGCTCACAATACACATTTCCAATTCTTTTCAATAAAATGCAACAGTGATATTTTTCATGACATTGTGGGCTTCTCCTTTTGTCAACTACCTGAAAATATCCACTTAAAAAGGGAACACAATAAAGTTCTTAACAGCTGAGATGCATTTCTTTCTTTTCCCCTCTTCTTTATCACTTTTCCTAAAAATGTAGGCACACAATCAAGACAGGAAATCCCATATCCTTGAAAAACAGATTACTCTATAGTTTATATATAATTATGCTTTGGAAGTTATAGTCAGAATCAGGAAGCAATCGAAAGTATAGATTCAGATACTTCTAAAAGTATGTTTTCTAAAAGAAATGAAAGACAATTAGCAGATGAAGTCTGATGAAATACAATCCTCATGTATTTCCTGCTGTTATTAAGGTCAATATGCAAGCATATACCACGATTTTCAGTATACTTAGTGATCTCTGATTGATTTGTAATTTGTGATTGCCTCCTGTCTCTCTATAAATAATAATATAAACCCAACTCAAAACACCTGCTACATGTTTAATCATGCCACTACTGTAACATATATGTCATGTACATAATTATACCTACTACTGTTCGTGACAACAACCAGTTTACAAGGTTTGTTTAATAGACATTTGTCTTAGAAAGTGGCAATTCATATTTGATGGTTCAAAATTGTTTGTTTGCTGAATTTATTCATTGTAATTGAGAGTTCTGTAGCATGGATCGGTATATACTAGAACTTCATATTTTACTTCCTAGAATATCTGGATAGATGGCCATGGATATTCTAACTAAGAAGAGATTAATGCATATCTGACTGGCCTCTCAAACTTAATGTACATTCAGTTAATAATGATTTCTATACTTGACAGTTTATTATCACAGCTCAGCTCCATTAAATCAGCACTAGATATTATTTTTTCATATAACTTACCTCTTCAGGAGACAACGGGTGCATCTCATTATAAAATGCAATATCAAAGCAGAAGGAGCACCAAAGTGGTCAAGAAAACTAAAATTACATTGGTGTACACATGAAACCATTGTCACCCTGATGCACGGGATCCTCACTTGTATTAAAAAATGATAAATGCAACATATATACCTCCGGAATAACATTGCAGGAGATTCTCTGATATTCCACTAGTCAAAAATTAAAGTTATACATACCTCCTATAGCCTTGCACAAGGACAGTCTATTAAAGCATTAAAAGCATAATCTCATTTTTAGAGTGTTTTCCTTCTAGCACTCAGGATGTTAGTTCATCATGGGTATTTCTAATCTATTTTCTCTTACAGTGTTTTCCGCTAATCGCATCCAAGTATTCTATATGGATTTGCCTTATATCTGGAAAACCTTTAACTACTTCCGCTATGCTTACTCCATGGTTTTGGCACATAAAAAAGAATCATCTCTTTGGAAAGAAGTTAATGAAACAGATGCAGCTTCAATAATTTTTCTAGGAACAAAGGTTATAAAATTGTTCCCTAATGGAATGCTGAACTTATCAGAAGATCATGCACTCAAGCCAATAGCATTTGTCTTTGCTGTCATGCAAAACAAAGTGAGTCACCTACACTACAACAGAATCATTTTGCAAATCTTTTAAAACCGTGTGGCATCTGATTAAACTAATCCACATCTTTCTATGATGCCAAAATAAACAGTCCCTTTCCCACAATGTATAAACATTGTTCCCATAACTTTCCTTTGAAATGTCATGAAAAGGTTAAGTGACGTTTCATTATTTACCTTGACTAATGAATTGCTCCATGCTGTCTTTGAAAGGCTGGAGGTGCTCTTCTAGTGATAGCTGATAAACTTTTGCTGCTTCTGTCTCACATACTGAAATTGAAGTAATAGATTAGTTTAGGATGACACATCATAGTATGGATCTGCATACTCAAATAAAAGACACAACCTAATGCATAGCCCGTTAAACTGTTGGAATATCTGCCTTAAATATACTACTTCAAGTACAAACACTACAATAATATGTTCAGGAATAGTTACATTCCCAGTCAAATATTTTTGACCAAAAGATACAGATAACTTATGGCTAGTGTTTAGTTTGGATCAGTAATAACAAAAATTAAAAAAAGGATTCAATTGTGTTGAAGGAGAAAGACAAATTTAAGGACCTAAAATGTACAGGAACTAAATTATAAATTTAGATCCTAGGCTGTGTTGATATACCTAGCCCCAAGTAACAGTAATTGAATAAACCCAAAAGTTCAGATGCAAAACCTGCACCAAAGAGTAGGAAGGAACTTAATTTAGTGAATAAGGTCAGATGAGGGCATGACACCTGATTAAATTGCAGATGTAGTAAAGCTCCTTGCATTGCTCAAAAGTAAAAACCACAAAATTATTAAAGTGAAAGATTATAAGAATACAGTTATGGCTTGAACTCAGTGAGAGGTCTTGGAGGACAGCTTTGTTCTTATTACACCAGAGATCAGGAGAGAGAATTTGGAACCAGAAGCAGCCCTGGCAGAGATTATTCACTGGTAAGGAAGTACCATTGTGCTTTCACAACTATCCAAGCTAATTTAGTTTGGGGCACAAAAAACAGACTTGACGCTACTAGTTTAGGGAATGTTAAGCTCTTGCTTCTGCTTTAAAGGAAATCTTTCTAGCCTGTGGTAACTTCCCACCATTCCATGGAAATGAATCCTGATCAATTCTGCCTCACAATTTCCAATAAAAGTGCACACACCAGAAAAAAATTCCAAATTTTCCTTGTGCACTCTTCGGAGTTTTTCAGAAAAACGGGATTATTATTATGTCTTTAAATACAGGGTACTAGTTAGGCATTTTTTAAAAAAAGAGTTTTAAACAGTAAAATGTACTATCATAATTATCTCCTTTAAATATAAATTATGAATTGAACTGCATCAATTAAAATATCTACAGATGAGAAATGTAGTCTGCTTTTGAAGACTGGAAATAACAGATATTAGCCTTTCATGTACCACCATTATCTGCTCTAAAAACGTGGTTCTGTAATACTTTAAATCAGTGTCACCTTGTTCTTCATCAAGAACAAATTTATAATCTGTCTCTAGCTTACAACAAGAAACTAATAACATGTCCAAAAGGGCATGGTACAGCAATTAAGGACGACATAGTTAAAGACAAAGATACACAGGTTCATTAATTTTGGCAAATGCTGGTCTGCCAACCCACTACAAATCTGTACCTAGTCATTCAAGCTACAATAACAAGAAACTGAAAGTATATTATGGTAGTCACATCACTGCTTTCTGTTAGCTATATGAATTGATTCACCTTTACTCTACTATTTGTCTGGTCTACTACATCTGGGGGAAATCTTTGAAGAATGCAGCCTTAAATATCATAGAGACTGGTTAATAATTTTTTTTTGCCATGGTTGGGAATATATTAAAAACAATTAGAGGTAACAATTTTAAAAATGTATATCTACTGAGAATAAAAACTGTCTTAAATAACTGGTAACACCACACAAGTGCACTAAAGCCAGGATGACAGTTATTTAAATTTTCTTTTATTATTATTTTTTTAAGCTTAGAGCAAAATAAAAATGAATAACAGAAGATTTTCAGAAGAAAAAAATAGCATGGGTATATTTTAACCAACAGGTAACCCTGTTTCTGACAACAGGTATCCCTGTCACATGGACAAGCCTGTAATTTTAAAAATATTCATCGACATATCTGAAATAAGGGAGAAGATTCAAATGACCATGAGTTTTTCTTAGAGTCTATGATAGAATTTCTATTATTCTTTTCTCTTATTGAGAAATAAGAGGCAGAACCTACAACAACATTTCATATCACTGAAATTCAATAGCTTTCTCCAGAATATGGATTATTCTTCACAGCAGTACAACATCATACTCCCTTGAATTTATGTCTGCAGCTCACAATGAACTGATCTCTCAGCTGATTTGAGATATGTATAAGATCTTATGAAGATATATTCCCACCAAAAATCTTAGCCTACACCCATGCCAATATCCTGAAGCAGTCCCTTTTCAAAATCTATACAGAAATGCAGGGATACACTATACTTTACACAGGGATACACTAGACTTTATATTCAACTTGCTAAGGAAAAGAGAAACATGTAATATTGTCAGAAAGAAATGTCTGTTTTTTAACCACTCAGATACTGGAAACTCTTCCATGGTTGATTTGTTTGTGAGGTGGGGAAGCAGAAGTGCAGTTAATGAAATTTTTTTTTTTCCAGTTTTTTGCAGACTGGGCTTCTTTTTTTTTGTTTGTTCCTTCCCTCCCCCTGTTAAGAGACTAAAATAAGTGATGGTCAGAAGAATAACAGTTCAGGTCCATTTTTGACCCTCTTTCTGAATTGCAAATGATGTCTAAGTAATTCAAAACCCAAAAGAAAATACGTGGAAAAAACCTTTTCTCCTGCTTTACAGAAAGTAGGGTATCATACGTAGCATCCAACTTTTAAAAACAGGACAAATTCTGCCATTATGATCATACTAATATCAGTGCTATGATGCTTAAAACAAAACAGTTCATCAGATGCTTTTGTCGTTAGAGAATTAGAGTCCTGTAAACTCTTCCTAAGTTTCACAGTTCCCCAGAGCACCAAATCTGGAATTGTGGTCTCCCTGCAGAACCTGTTGAATATGGCACCCATTTATCATGTTCTTTAATTTGTCAGTAGAGTAGAAACCCCGCTATTTGCATGAGATTGAATGCTTGTGACAGAAGAGTATAACTTCTAAGCAAAGTGGAGGTGAATAATAAAAAAAAAAAAACCAAAAAAAACCCAAAAAAATCAAAACCCAAACTCAAACCAAAAAAAACAACCCCCAAAACAAGCAAAACAAACCAATCCAAAAAAAAGCCAACCAAAAACAAGCAGAAACAAACCCCAAAACAAGAAAAAAAAAAACCACAACAAAAAACCAAAAAAACCCAGGCCCCAAAACCCAGCTATGTGACAATACTAAGTCTTCTATATTTGATTTTTTTCCTCAGCTTCATTTCTCAAACAAATTTCTCTTCATGAAACATCCCAACTAAATATCTCAGATATCAAAGGAATAGGTTGGCAAAGAGTTGGCTGTGATGAGTTTGTAAAAGTTTTGTCTGAAACAAAAGCTTTTATCTTTTTCGATAACAGATTTAAAATTTGCTCTGTTCTCCCTATTCCTACAAGTTCAGTTATTCTCTCATCTTGGGGGATGTGCACACAACTGAAAAACTCAGACAAACCTTTTGTATTCCTAAGCTTAGCTTACTTTAAGCAGATTTAAAGTTTTGTTATAATGAAAGAACTGAAAGGTATTCAAGGCACCAGAAATGAGTTATGCAGGCAGCCACAAAAGCCAAGCACTAGGTAGAAACTTATTTCAACATGGAATTGCCTGAACAGGAATAATGAAAGAGAAAAACTTGCAGCAAGGTGAAGGTTTCAGTTCCCCTGTATTCCTGAATATCCAGTCTTCATGCTCTGATTTTCTAACTTTGTAAGATCTCATATCCTAAGCAGAAGTTGGAGTGTGCAGATATACCCCTTCTCCTACCCTCTAAATCAATTTTAACATATAAACAATATCTCAATAATGGAGAAGATCAATAGGCCATCTAATTTAATCTTCTCTCTAATATATGCTGAAGACAACTGTGTATGATTTTCCAGAGAAGCAATGGATTCTTGTGGGAGTACCTTCTAAATTTTGTGCAACTCAAAGTAGTATCTTTCTGCTCATATCTCTCAAAGACTCTTTATTTGGAATTTGATGTGAAAATGTGTGTTCAAAACCAATTTAGAGATTAAAAAAAATAAATTATTTCAGCCATATTCAATATCTCAAGAATCTTATTTTCTCTTTTTATATTAAAATACAATTAATTGCTATTTTCCAAGCTACTGTGTTAGTTTTCATATCTTTTTTTTTTTTTAACTTTAGGTCAATATATTAAAATTGTAAAAGTTTTTCATAACAGCCTTTAAGATTTCACAACAGCTGATTAACAGACATCCATACAGAAAAAGAAAAGAAAGAAAAGCCATAAAATGTTATGTGCATTGTACTAACACTTGAAGTAAGCAATTCTGGTAAGTGATCCAAAATGCACTGTCCCATCAAAAATAGCTGCTTTTCTTTTTTGAAAAAGAGAAAAAAAGAATGTTTTCAAGACTCAGAATATCTCTTTACTGCACTTTTTTCTATCTAGTTTTGTGGGATACTAAATTCTAGCCCTTGGGAGCACATATCTCCTCTGAGCCCACAATATGTCTCTGAACAAAATGTGTGAGCAGAAGATCAGCTGCTTCTCAGGCTTACTGTATTGTCTTTGTTCACCATAATAATGGGCAGCATGATTTTTCTTTCAGCACCCTTCAAACATAAAACCAAAAACAACAAGCAAAAAACCCCAAACAAACCAACCCACCAAACCACTGGCAATTATCTTGTGTGAGTAATTAAGAGGTCCATTAGGCTGTTTTAATTTATCACTTCTGAAACCACATACTTATCTATAGAAGTCCTACAGAATTTATGTGTATTTTCAAGACTGTGAAAAGTATTTGAAAGCACAAGCTGCACTGAGATTTGATAGACCATTTATTTTCAAATCTTTAAGGAAGTTTTAAAATTATGTCCTGAATTTTAGAGGCTCTGAGTACTCAGATTCCTACAGAAGACATGCATGTGTCCTACTTTTCTGGAAAGTATATAAAATCATAGAATAGTTATGGCTGGAAAGGACCTTAAGATCATCTAGTTCCAACTCCCCTGCCATGGACAGGGAATAAAATCATAGAATAGTTATGGAAAGGACCTTAAGATCATCTAAAGTATATAGCAGAATAACCACTGTTTTCACAACTTCCTCAGTGCTGTCTGGATTCCTTACAACTTCAAACTGTGACTTTAAGAGAAAGCTTAGACTTTACCTACAGGAAACAATACCGGCCTCATCAAAAGACAGGCTCTGATAAACTCAGCCACAAGTACAGAAAGAGCTCTTAATTTTCCTTTATTTATTTTTTCTTTGGAATTGTAAAGACTTACACTAAGAACTGCTGAGTCTTCAAGGGCTTACATTGACAGTTCCTTGTTTGGAGTTTTAAGGACAATAAAATATGACTCACAGATTGACTGAAAGCCTGGCTTTAGTTTACATCTGTTTTAGGTTTAAGAGTCTGTATGCTGCATGACTGCAGCAATTAACCCTTTCAGTGAGAGCTCAACAAACAACTAGAATTTGTGGATGCACAGCTGTTAATGAAGAGGCAAAAGTAAAGAATTAGTTAAAACAATAGCTGTTTCTGTAATGACAGACTGTACAGATAACTGTAGGATTGACCCAACCCACTAATGTTTCTATACTGTTTTGTTAATAATTACCTTGAGAGATTGGACATTTTATCATAAAAGACCGAAGGCATATCTTCATCAAAATATGGATCTCTGGACCATATAAGAAAAATAAAAGATCTATTTCTTAATTATGAAAATCCTTCACTTCCATTTGTATAAAAGCTATTAACGGGGAACAGTAAACACAGACATTTCAACGTATTTTAAACCAGAAAGTTTTTGATGAGATAATGAATTCAAACTCTGCAAAAATATATTTTTCCCTCTATCTCAGTTCTCTCCCCTCCAGCTCCCTGCCTTCTCCTGAAACAACTTGGAGTACCAACATAGAAACACATTAAAAAAATATTAGTTTTTCGGGCATCCTCCTAGGATGGACTTAATTTCATCAAACTTTAGGTATTTAAAAGATAGATCTCCAGACTAAACTCAAGACCTTTCCTTAGCACTCAATTTTAAGAGGACAATTTTAGGAGAATAGTCCCTTCCATTTCTGTCATCTATAGTGAGACCCTAAATGTCTTAGGCTGCTTAACTCCATTAACTGACGTTTAAATTAATACCCTTCCTGTTCCCGATCAAGAAGTGGCACTGAAATGTTGCCAAAGTCTTAGCTCCACTGTCAGAACTGTGATGGAAACAGAGTCCTGTGAATATAAAACCATATATGGATGTATGCATGTGAGAGAGGGAATGATGTGCAAATAGAATTGTGCATTTTGTTTTAGCCTGCAAACACTAATATTACCAATGAAAGAATTAACAGTGGCTACAGCCTTGTTTTGCTAAGTAGTCCAAGCACCCCAGAGTTTGCCATAAAGAAGAAAATTGCATTTCAAACTACACACCAGCTGCACTTTTAGGGTTGGGCTTTCCTCTTTCTCCATGTTAGGGACAGTAGTTACCAAGGCAAGAGGCAAGATTTGTCAAAAGCTAAATAGTTATACTGTATGAGAAAAAAAATGGTAAGGGGGTCAAAGCATAGCATGCCTACTACTATCCCATCTCAGTCACACATTGACACCACTTTAAGTAAAACTTTTAAGAGTTTTTCTATTGCACAAGATGGCTCTCCTAATGCTCTGATTTACACAGCAGGTGTTAAACTAGAGAGCACATATCAAGTCTACAACTAGCAGATCTAAGCTGACTGGATAATTTTAGGTGACTCTAAGAAGCACAGAAAAATAGGAAATGTTTATTTTTCCAAATTACTGTGGGGCTTTTCTTGGAACATTACTTTTAAAATTCAAAGTGTTCTGCAAATGCTTAACACTTTATAAACATTATCAGTCATATTTATTTCAAATCAGAGAGAAGTGCTGGGTCACACAACCTAGTTTCTCATTGATTGAGGTTTTTCAATTAGTTGCAAACACTCATAGTGGGAAAAGAAAGCATCACTACAAAAATAATATTTAATTATCATAACCATCAATTGTAATTAGTTTTCAAAGATATCAAATATGACAACATTATAACATATAAACAAGTACTGATTTCAACTTCATTTTATAACAGCCTACATTATATGGTATTCATCTCTTCAACATTCTACTAGTTGGATTTATTTTCTGCCTGACATTGTTTTTAATTCCCTCTTTAGCTTCACTAAAAGTTTTGCCATAAATGACAAATGATGCATTAGTTTTTGATTTTCAAGAATAAACTTGCTATTGTAACGCTAAAATGTTAACGCGTAGACAGAGAACAGCTTCTAAACAGTTTGAACTTGCCATAGTGCTTCATAAATTCTGTAACTCTCACTGCCATTTTAGTGTCCTAGTTCTTTCCTAAACTAAACACGCCTTGAAGAACTACATGGGCCACAAATCCAATATTTTCCTAAACCACAGTTGTAACTCCAGAGAGTGTCAGAGCAGAGAGCATTAAAACTTGATTCAATACATGTTGTCCACATCTTGCTGCCCCATCTTTACCATTCTGAAGTGTCTAGAAAAATATACTGTTAATAACAGATATACAACACAAGTCCTAATCAGTGAGAGTCACGCACTGCTCTTCTGACCCTGGATGCCCAGTTTTCTTTACATGGCAAGTTGATTTAAGTCATGTGGCAAGTGCTAAAGTTTCTTCTGTGGAATGACACAGGAACAGAACTCATTGCTTGGCATGACTGCATCAAGGAACGCTGCTGACAGCCAGGAGAGATCAAAAGCAGATCAAGTTGCTTGACAAAATAGATGTCACTGAAGTCAAAAAGGCTAAAGTGAGAATCCTGGGGAGCTGTGAAATTTGGAAGCAACAGATGGAGCCAAACTCACTTGGTTTGTTAGTAAAAGGATCTACCTGTTCTTTGGTCTTCTATCTTGGGAGAGGGTAGAGGGGTAAATCTAGTGTATAGACTTTTTCCAAGGGGTCTATATTATTAGAAAAAAAAAAACAAAACTGACCAACTTGTAAGTTCAATATTACAAGGCTAGTGGTAGCTTCCACTATAATATTAGGGATATTTTTTCTTTCTTTAATAAAAAAAAAATAAGTTGATAATTTCTGTCTTATTAATCTTGGAACATTCACGCAGCACACTTTCTGAGAGGCTTTTGAACTTACACTTTTAAACTGAAATCTTAGAAGAGATTTTATTTTCTAACATGTACAAACTGCAAGGAATATACTTCATAAAAAATGGAGAAGATCCCTGAGTGAAAAGGCAAAAAAAGCACAAAAACTTGATCATAATGAGTGTTTTTTTTAAAAAAAGGAATCAGCTTAAGAACTCCTTTAATCCAACCATAAGACCAAACTCAGAACTGTGAAAGAGCATGACAACAGAATTATTTTACAGAACCATAAACATTATTTATATCTACATGTCTCTGTACGTAGTACTGACATATTTAGATGGAAAAATACAGCATTGCTGGAATGAATTGCTATTGTTACAGTTGCAAATCTTGGGGTTTTTTTTAATAATAACTATCTTTCTCAACGCTTTTTTTTCATAATTTTCCATAAAAATTCTTCTAGGAAGAAGTTTACCTTTGAGCATGGAAAGTTTTTTAAGACAGAAATACAACATATTCAGAAGCTTTTGTTCCTGAGTGAACCAATACCCCCTTCCTCCATTGCACTGAGCATGATCTCACTGTACATGCTTTGTAGGTTATTTGAAACCGACAGGGACAGAATACCCTTATATTAGTGGTATTGCCTGCATCAATGTTATGCACAATTTTCAGGTTTTCCATGATAAAGAACAAAGCAAACACCCCCACCCCCACTCCCCCAAATGGTAAAATCCTCTCATGAAATCTTCTAATTGCTGATAAGAATAAGTCCAAGGTTACAGCCTGCATCTCAGTATGAAACTGTAATCCATATATAGGCAGCTATTTCTATGTCTTTAAAGTCAGTATTTCCCAGGAATACTCAAATACTCATTTAGTCTCACCGACTTCAAAAGGAGAGCATCATATTTAGGATTTTGTTAGAATTTGCTCAGCATCTTACAGCTTCTCGGCCATTGAATGAGGCACTTGCTAACTCTAGTAACTCATAAGGTTCCAGATGCTCATTAGCAAATCTAGTAGTGTACTTAAACTAAATGCAGATGAAATCCACTTTAAAGTCATTTATCCATTCAGCTAAAACTATTACTCTGTTTAAGAAAGAGTGTCATGAAACTTGGCTATTCTATTTCACTGAAAGCATTGCAACAATTAACTTATTCAAATACATAGAATTTTTAGTGAATGCTCTTGCAGACATAACATTTTTTAACACAAAATATTTTTAGTTTATGGTGACACTTTCCTTTGGAAAAGAGAATCAACACAAAGCATTTTTGCATCATTCAGGGATGATAAGAATTCATGAATAAGATTACAGACTACAATTGAAATTGTTACTTCATATCCAGAAAAAGATGCAGAAGGAAGCTGATACTGTTCCCCAAAAATTTGTAACAAAGGGAATAGGGAAAGAATGATGGTGTCTGCAGTTATTCTTCAGTTTCATTAACTGCAGAACAGACTGACAACAGAGACTCCAGCCTAAAGGCTGGATTGGCGCAGAAAGAATTCAACTGCAGCCTGATGGCAAAGCAAAGCGTGTAATTTCAATTTTTACAGAACCTCTGCTTTGATCACTGCACAGCGTGGATTTATTCCATAAAAGATTTATGTCTGTGCACAAATTTCAACCGCGATCTAAAAATACTTAACCTTTCATCAATATAAAAACATTTTTGGTGAACTTGAAAAGAACAACATCTGTGCACCCATGGATGGTCATAAACAAGTTCCTGAAAACAAGTCAGACCTAACCATCTTCTCTATGTGCAAGCTTGGACATCAGCCCTCAGATTATATGAAAGATGTAAGTATTGAAACAAGTTTGCATACCTGAATTTCAGGATTTTTGCCTCATAGATTTTTTGGGCAGCAAACGAATGGTGCTGCAGATCACTCCTTAGTATCACAAAAATGAGCTTGATACAACTTTTAAAATTTGTTTTAAACTTCTGGAGGTACTATTTAAAACACCCAAACAGAAAGCTTGATAAAGGCAAGAAAGAACGTTTGGTAGATATGTTATGCTTTTGTTTTAAGAGAGAAACTTGTGTTCTAGGTGTTCAGGGACTAATGTTGTACCAAACCATTCCTTGGTTTCTAGAACCATGGCATTTAAAATCAGCTAGGCAACAGAAATATAAAGACTTTTTCATTCCTTGGTTTGAATTCTGCTCTCCAAGATTTATCATAATGGTACATAACTGGCCAGTCTAGAAGGGACTTTTAGCAAAAATAGTAAAGATCATGATATTAGCCATCATTTCTACAAACTACTCCAGCTTAACTTAAACTCAATGCTTCGTTCCAAGTGTTAAGAAGAAATGTATTATGTAATATGTGTTCTTTAGTGAAGTCTAGCAAATACACCTTATTTTAAGCTTGCTGAGTTCATTTAAAAAATAATTCCACAAGCAGGATAAAAAATACTTTCTTTGCATATTACTTTTTAACAAAGGTTATTTCAACTGTCTTGAAAAACATGTCATATATATTACCTGCTAAATGGTATTTGGACCTGAATATGGACATATTTGTCATGGACATCACCCAGCACTTTATAGGTGATAATAATAGAATTATCTATAATAATTTATCATTGAAAGACTGTTTAACTCTGTTTAAAATTTTCTTTCTTTCATTTTTGAAACAAAATATTTAACCTAACTGGTTTGATGATGCTATTTTAACAACCTCTTCCAGATTATCTCCTGAAAAGTTGAATTATTGCTTAAATGGTCATGCAAAAAATGAAATTAAAGAAATAAGATAGTTATTGAGATCTCAGACATATTTAACTATTTTTACACTGTTATCCACTTTCTTAAAATTATACAGACAATAACAGCAGGGATATGTTGCTAACATATGTTTAGTACTTAATCTAGCTTCAGTACCTTTCAGATCTTTCTTCATTTTGCGAAGATCCTTTTGAAAGTCATCAAACTTCATTTGTGAAGCCTGGAAGAGATCTTGTGGGTCTGGAAGAGGAAAAATGCACTGTTCTTTTCCAGCATCCTGACAAAAAAGGGAAAGAAAAAAAAAAAAAACAAAAAAAACAAAACAAAAAAAAAAAAAAAAAAAAAAAAAAAAAAAAAAACAAAAAACACAACAGTCACAGTGTTCATTATTTTTTCTATTCTAAAATATATAAGTGAAAGCACTAACACTGTTTTTTCACATTTTTTCATCTAAGCCAGAAGAGGAATGAATTTAGTAAGCTGATTTTTTAAAATTAACTTGAGCAAAATTAATTCCCACTCACCTGATCAAAATTACGTAAGTAGTATGAGACAATGTAAGATAGAAGGCTTCTGCTGTTGTCCTGTACAGGAGAGAATAAAGTTTTCTGTTACTGAAACTCACTGGAAAAAAAAAAAACCAAACCGAATTCAGAAATGATCATTCAAGTAGGTGAAATGTGTAATGTCGAGTATAGAAAAATGCTTTGCTGATTTGATGCCTTCACAAAAAAATAAAAATCAAATAAAAAAAAACCCCCTCCAAACTCTGAAATATAATTTAATTATTAAAGACATTAGAAAGACATGTTACAAGACTCCTGTAAGTCAATCCTCATTTTTGAAATATATCTGATTTTAAAATGAACCCTTACATTATGAAATTTCCCAAGAAAATTTTTGTAAATGAAATTTTGGGAATTTTGGGAGTCTTCAGGGGAACTTTCTCATGTTACCCCTATGTAATCTCTGTAATGAAATTTCAGCAGAAAATCTTCAATTTAAAGAGAATTTTTGAAGGAATTACTTTTCAAATAATTTCAAGAAACTGTTTTGTAAGGACTTCCCTGACTGATCGGCAGTAAACAAACTGAAGGTGTACCTTGCAATTGCAAGGTTAATAATAAGGTCAAAATGCTGCCAGCAAATTACATACTAAAGTCCCAAGTCACCAAACCATTCCAGTGTGTCTAAATGCTCTACCGAGCAGAATTCCAAAACTGGTGATATATCTAGAGTCAACCAAAAGGTTCAGCTAAAATAAGCTCCTCTAAACATATTGCGCTAAGGCTTCATTCACCTCAAAACTTCCTTGGCTTTCCAAAAAAAAAAAAAAAACAACAAACAACTAGAAGGCTGGAATTAACTTCCTCCAACTCTTTAAAGGAAAATGGCTGAATTAGTCTAAACTCAGGATAAAAAAGTCCACTTATATTATCTAACCCAGCAGCTAAAGCACGTTTATTTAGTGAGTGATCAAGCAGAGAAACAAACTCTTCTCTTTCTGCCACTTTCAGAATAGGAGACCTTGACAACGACTCACTTAGAGAGGTGATAGCAGTAATTCTTGAGACTTTAAATTGGTCCCTACATCTTTCTGCTAACACTGTCCACACTGAGATGAGTCCTTCTTCATAGCCATAGAGACTTAAAGTTTACTGTTTCCTTGTAAATAACAGCAGATATGAATAGAACAGATTTGAATAGAACTCTAACCTGAATAATCAAAATCAAAAAAGTGCTGGTAACACACAAGCTCCAGTTTAGCACTGAGCAAGAAACAGAATTAATTATCATTCTCATTTACTTAGATGACTGTACCAGACAAATCTTAAATCAACATGTACTTGCTGTGATTACTCTTTACTCAGGTGGTTCTGTGGTCTAATGTGAAAAGCAGTTTCTGTAACCATGACGTATATAAAGGATGAACTTTGGATTATCCCAAATATTAAGGATGTCTATTCAATAGTTTTTATAAGTGACTTCCCTCCCTCTAACCCCCAACAGTTTGAATCACCATCCAATCACAGTTAGCTTTTCTTATACAACTCTTTTCACTTCTGTAAATAAACATTTTAAGGGTAAAGACAATAACACTGCTTCTGAATACAGGAAAAGTTAGAAATATGCAGAGTATCAAAAGTTAAATGTATATTACATTAGTAACGAAAACATGATTTAACTTTTTTTTTCCATAGAATTTTCGTATTTCTACATAAATACACCCAACTTTAGAAGTGTGATAAGCACAACAACAGAAAGGTTCCCACTGACATGCCTTCCTAAATTTCACACCATTTACTCAGAAATGGAGACAAAGTAATTTTCTGAGAATTTAACATTCTTGGGCCTATAGCAAGTACAGAATCAACTTACACTGCTCTTGACATCTTTCAATTTTGGCAGGATATCTAGTCCAAACCCATCAGCCTGTCCTCGTGTCCTGTTTCCACCATTCATGTAATTTCCAAAGGCAAGAACCAAACCAAGGACCTGCATAACTCCTGACCCGTTTTTCAATGTCTACGAAACAGAAAGAGAAACAGGTTTTTTGTTCAAACTCTAATAATATTTACAGTTAACAGTATTACTGACACTGTGTTTAGAAATAATTCCTATATAAGCACCTCCTGTATGAAGACAGGATGAGAAAGTTGGGCCTGTTCAGCCTGGAGAAGAGGGCTGCATGGAGACCTCACAGCCTTCCAATATCTGAAGGGGGCCTGTAGGGATGCTGGGGAGGGACTCTTCATTAGAGACTGTAGTGACAGTACAAGCAGTAATGGGTTCAAATTTAAACAGGGGAAGTTTAGATTGGATATGAGGAAGAAATTCTTTAATGTAAGGGTGGTGAG
>JAOEHY010036092.1:33300-46772 GCA_025447955.1 Psilopsiagon aurifrons
ATATAAATGTAAAAATTATCCTGCCCCCCCCCCCCCCCCCCGGGCATCATAATTATTGCTTCAGAGGCTTAAAGATGCCCTCTCAACAAGGTACTGCAGTATATGCTGTATCTGATAATTCTTGCTGCTCAGTAGGACTATCTGTATGCTTAAAAACATGCCAAATTTGCCTTGTAGAACTGGAGAATAAAATTAACATGCAAATAGAAACTGGGTCTAGATTGGTTTGAGAGCTCTACTTTACAAAAACATGCATATCAAAGCCTGTGTACAAACAGCTTTATAAAAACCAGGATATATTGTGGATATCAGTTTGTATTTCAGCATTCTTATACTTATGAAATGATTTCATATATGAACACACAACACTTCAACTATTTATTTTGAATTGTGACTGTTTTCCCTCTCCTCCACCCTCCTTCCAGACGCTCTTCTCCCTGTCCCACTTCCTTCCAGAGACTGTCTAATCCTGCATTAAGAAGCATGACATAAGCTCCTGCTCTAACTTTTGCTCAATGTTAAGATCACACATGGATTACTCAAGGAGCAATAGAACACTTTTGTTTGAATGCTTGCAGGAGATAAGAGAATGCCTGGCAAACACAATGGTGCCAGGTCTGTGTACTTTCAACAAAACAGGTATGCAGAAGAGTGTACATACTTCAGGGAGCTGCTTAAAACAAATCACTCTGAGACAAGGAGTTGGAGAAATTAGATGCTTGTATATATATTTCACATCCCTGCCTCCAATGAAAAATATATTCCTACATACTTCCTTTAAAGATGTATATGTTCATAAATAGCACTCTAGCATCCCATTAAGATTTTTCAATGAACACTGAAGATTCATTCTGGGGAGTCTAGAGATGAGCTGTTGTTCCTTGGCAGTACTGCAGCACTGTCATGCAAAACATGATAGCTTGCAAAATAAATCATGACTGTTGCACATCTAATTCAATTATCTAGACAATTTCAACTGATAAAAACAATGATGTTTCTTTATGCAGACAAACTCTATGGCTAAACATGGCCACCCCCTACAATCAGCATGACTACACAAATATCTAACCAAAGGATTCCATATGTGGTGGCAAAATAACAATAAAAAATATAGGCGAACATTAATTTCCTCATATGAAAATATTTTGAGCTATGCTACAATTCCAGTACACTTGGACGTAAAGTTTTGTAGAAGAGCTTATGATTGTCTTTCAGTCACTGGATATTTTTGTTCATGTCACTGTTTTAGAAAATTATTTTCTTGTTTTAAAGTTAGTATTGCCATTTCCTGGTCTTCACTACTATGAAACAATCTTCAATAGCCAGCCCATCACCCAGCCTTCCCGAGGCATTCATAAGAAAGCAATGAAGAATATCTGAAAGAAACAACTTTCTTTTAATCACATCAGCCTCAGGCGTTTAGCTCTTACCTTCAAGTTTTCATAGTTCTACTTTCTTGCATTCCTATTGCCACTGCTGTCAATAAAACCAGCAAGCCAACCCCATCTCAAGCTCTTGTACTATAAAATTATTTGATGTACGTGTACATAATTGTATATGAATACAAATATATAGATATGACAATAAAATTTGAAACAAATGTGTCCAGACACAAATATGAACAGGTAAAAATAAAAGGAACTACAAAGAAACAACTTGTTTGTTTTTTAAATCAAGCATTAGTCAACAGACGATTATAAAAAAAATCCACCCAGTAAGAAGAGGGGCTGAAGAGCAATCACAAATGATTTCTTGATAATTTAAAAGACAGAGGAGGAGAAAGGATTTAAAAAGATTTCTACCTAAAATAGAGGTTCAGGAATCTCTTGCTGGTCTTAAACATTCTTAATACTTTAATTGGTTTTATCACAATCTACATGGAAATTTAAACTGACATGTTTGGGACGGAAATGATATCTTTCTTATGCTACTGCAGAATACAGAAGATTCAGCAGAATGGAAGACTTTCCGTTCTATCCTTGTTTCTACAACATAAATTGAATCAAAAACTAAATTACACAGACATACAATAACAAAGCCAACTTAGGTATTATTTTCAAACTGGAAGGTTGATAAAATATATGCAGTGGGACAAAGACTTACTATTCTTAGTAAAGTTAAGTCATTTGCAAGGCTGGCTAGGCACCTGAGAAGATACTTCACCTGACAGGAGCAGAATACTGCTGCTAAAAAAAGTGGGATTAGCGTAAAGCACACAACTATTTTCAGAGGCATACTTGAACTCTGAGAACAACCAGACCTTCTCCCACATACATAGAAGGCAGTATAGAACACAGACTCAAAAAAAAAAAAAAAAAAAAAAAAGGCAAACAACAAACACCACAAAAAAAATAAATACAACACAATGAATAATCATCACCCACATGTCTTCAGAAGAACACAGTATGTAACCAGGCCACCAATGAGAACAAAGTTTTTGCCTGAGAATATAATCCTGAAGAAAAAAGGCATGAGAAAGCACCAGCAGAGAGTTGGAGGATGCACTGTAGTCTCAGGAAGACTACAAATGGAAGTAGCTATAATTTTCTTAATTGTACAACAGATCATTAGAGTTGATTATTCATCTGTCTACATTGTGAACTATCAGCTACCAACAGAAGAAAATAGGCAATATAGACACTGCAAACCTACACTTGCTTGAGGCTATGAATCTAATTGTACCACTTACATAACCCATTAGTACTTAGAAATTCTATTCTATTTGCAAGTCCAAACCTCTGGAATTTCCTTTTAAAATGAAGTGGCCAAAATTCAGAATTTCACACTGAGAGAGTTTCAGGGAAAAAAAAGGGAATATCAACTTCATCCTTTTTATTCAACTTTTATGTCATAAAACTCCCATTAGAACAACCTTACTTGTGGGGGTGACTTTCAGAAGACTGGTTTTCAGTCCAAATCTTGGATTTATGTCTTCCTTTTTCTCCGGACAGGCTTCAAATCAGACTACATTTCTCTGGCTTTCCAAGTACATTTCCTAAGCTTTTCTGTCTCCAGACTCCATCTAAAAGTGAGTGTCCTCTTCCAAGACCTCCTAGGAGCATCACTGTCTCCCCAAAAACTGACTGAGCAATTTCCAAATCCTAGTTAATTAATAACTGATTGCAGTTTACCTCCTCACAAAAGAAGCAGTAGCTGAAGCAAAACCACCTCTAATTTGCAAAAGGAATTCTGAACCAATCCTCCTATATTCAGATACACGTTTCAGGGAGATGAACAAGCAAACCACCCACTCAAGTTTTTCATGATGATTTCCACCACAAATGACTTCTCCATGACTCTCCAAAAAACAAGCAGTATCACTCCAAGAGGCCACTCTTTTTTTCCTCCTGAATATCTTTGCTTCTTCCCTTTCACACTTATATTTTCTCCAGAAGATCTCCAAGTCTTTGCAAGACTTCACATCTGCTCTATCAAATGGAGAAACAGTCGCTTCAGCAAATTACAAAGTAGACTGATTCTTTTCCACTGAACGAACTCACGAGACTTGTATCTATATTATACAGAAACCATAAGCATAAATAAAAGTCTCAAAATTAATATGCAATTTTGAGGAAGAATGGTAGCATTAAAAGTCATTTTCAACCTTCTAAAACTTTTTCAAGTAACTGTACTGGAAAATTTGATGAGACATTCACTTTCTTATATATAAAAAGTATATTTGGAAGAAAAAAGCACACAGGACTACATGAATAGGTCAAATGTGTCACACTGTATGATCCTCCTGGAATGATTATTTCTGAGTTAATTAAAAAAAAACCAACCAAACAAAAAAAAAAAAACCAAAAAACAAACACCAAGGAACAGGTAGGAAACTTCAGATAGTCAAAATTCAACATCATCAGGAAACTAGCATACTGGTAAACCTTAAACAGCGGAAAATTCTGATGCAAGGAAAACAACTCAATATATATCCTGATAAACTTATGAAATGGAACTTACAACAAATTAGGAAAAAAAACCAAAACCAAGTAAGTTTGTTTGTTTGCTGAATACAGAATGAAAGTCTTCACTGAGAGATGTCTTTGGAAGAAAATGTAAGAACACCACACATGTAAGTACTAGCAAACCAGAAAAAAAAAGTCTCAAGTAGACAATTTCATGTGGCTCCTTGGAATGACTGACAGCTGAACTGCTCAATTCAGAAGTAGAAGAAACAACATCTGCCTCAATGTTCTCAGCAAAAAAAGAATCAAGAGAGCCTTAGAAGAAGATCAAAGTGAATTGGCTTCCTTTCTCGCTATAACGATTATGGTATGATACAATATCAAGCTACTTGCAAAGTAAACCCAGATTTAAATCAAACTTACTATTTATATTTAAAAAGTCAATTAAGACACAAAGTTTGCAGTCTTTTTTTTTGTTTACATAGTAAACCCAAGACTTCAAAAATTGCTATCCTTTGTGGTTTTTTCTTCCCCATGTGAGTTTATTGGCACCATTCATCTAACACAGGCCTACAGCACAAGGTCATGTTTTTGTCTGTGATACTTCCAACAACTTGACAACTACTTCTCTTCTCTTGGGATTATTTTTTATCTCAAAAACCAGAAATGTGAATCCCCTAATGCAGAAAGTTAAGCACCAAATGGGCCTTCAAAATAAGTGCTCTGTCTACATAAATATGAAAAAAACAGTGGGTTTTTTCTGTGCTAGTGGGAGCTGCAGCAAAACACACAATGATAGTGATTATAGAATTTTTATAGATTCTCAAAGTGAACTAACAGATTTTTATAACAGGTCTTGCACTACTTGCATCAAAAAAGTCCTGCTGATGACGTGTAGGTAGAGGGATGGCTGGACTAGGGAGAGTTAACAAAAATTAAAACAATTTAGTATTATTACCTACCTGCTTGCCCTCAGTACCTTTGTGATATGTTTATCTATTAGCAAATACTCTAGCCTTCTCAGGACAAAAACTTTCATTACACGAAGCACAATGGGATTGGATCTTCAACATAAGTACATACATCATGAATCAGAGACAAGACACAGCAATTAGAACTGCTCGCCCACAGTTTTACTGGCGCAGTAATTCAGTTTGATCTAAAGCTTATGTAAGAAACCAGAACAGTATACAAAATTTCCAAGCAGAAGCCATGGATTAAGTTTAGCTGTTGCTTCAGATTGTTTTTTAAGGACTTGATATTTTTAAATACTTTCAAGAATGTGCACTTGCATTTCTGGGAAGCAATAAGGCAAGAAGATGCATTTGCAAAATTTGAAATAACAGAAGACTTCATTGAAAAGAGAGACTATTTAGTACCACTTTTTGTACTGAGTCTTCTCTTACCAACACAATTCAGTTTTTTAGACATTTGTCCTTAACATGCCTATTCCTTAATATTGTACCCCTACACTACAACAACAAAATTGTATGGGTAGAGCTTTTTTATGTACATATATATATACACACAACAAAATATATAACTAGATTTTATATATAGCTGTACATAGTTAATATAAACAGTTACATTACATACATTTCAAACAATTGACTCCTATGTTAAGGACAGCAGTTACTGATTATGTGAAGTCTAACTCCATACACCTATGCAGTTTGTTTATAAAAAGCATGCAAGTTCGGTTTTTAAAGAACAACTATATTTTGTTTGACTCACTATGTCGCCTTCTTGTCTAGGCTGGAAAAAAATGGAGACTGATGCTGTAACCCTTTCAGAATAAAATGTTTAAATACAAACATGATTGCCATTGTAGACTGTTTAATTTAGAGAGATTGTATTTCAGTTCTGGTTTTGAGAGGTTTGCTGATTTGACTATAGAGAGTACTTCAGTGCTTATCTTAATTGTTTAGATAAGATTTGTTTGAATTTGGCAGGTGAAAAAATCATGGGTGTGGAATACACCAAGGTTGAGAAAAGGCTAGCATTTTACCAGATTAAGCTTATTTTAAACTATAATGCACATAGGAGCAAACAGTCTCAATGAACCTGACAGAGTCTTTGAGGAGTGAACTTGGATTGCAAGATTGGCAGGATTCAAGATTTTCAACAAACTGGAAATGATTACCATAATAACTCCTAAAATGCTACTTAAAGCTCAGCATAGTACACAAATGCAAATGACACAATGCATTTAATAAGTTTTTATAAAAAAGTACTCTAAGCTTATAGTAGGGGGTTGTTCTCTAGACAAACTTCTTGTTCCTTAAATATATTTTTAAAAGTGTTTCAAGAACAAGAATTTAGTATTTACATGTAAGAAATTCTGTTGCAGAAAAGAAAATTACTGCTATAAAAACCAATGCTATTGGCTTTTATTTTGATCAGCTTATACTAAGTTTTTTCACTGGTTAGGTAGTGCAACATGACACAGGCATTCCATTTAGAGGTTCTCAAAACAAAACTTGTCAACCCTACCAACTATATCACTTTCGGTGGGGAGACTACTAGCACTGGATACCTGAGGAAAATATTTATGGATGTTTACACAACAGTATGCATTTACAGTGCACATTATAAAAACAAGCTGGACAAATACATCAGCTGCAAGGCACATTAAGCAATGGACCTGACACTGTGTATTGATCTGTCTGCAGACAGTTATAATTTATAGCTTTGTGTTCATGAGTCAAGTGAAATAAAATTTGGGTTTCCTGCACATTAGTCTTTGACTTTTCTTTTAGATCCACATAGGCTCTAATGCTTTTCAATCTCTGCTTCAATCACATTAGGTCTGAGATTTCCACATGTTAACTGTGGTACCAGAAATGGTACAATGATGGTGTACCCATGACAGTCAAAGGATGTATGCAAGTAAAATTTTGCAGAACAAGGTCATATCTCATACTGAGCACTGCTTGAAGAACTTAGCAAGACTTGTTTGGAATACAGATTAAGTGTGGATTTTTTTTCAGAATTCAAATCTCCTAGCTTTTTGTTTAATTCCACATTAGCCATTTTCATTAGAGAGGCTCAAAGTAACAAAGCTATAAGCTAACTGTAATGAGCCCCGTCCATAAGCAAAAAAGAAAAGCTTTTCTTTCATGCCTTATGGAACTCATTCTAAATGATACCAAAAGATAAACAAAATGCAGGAGAAGGACTAAGTGATTTATTTAGAATCATCTAGTATTTAACTGGCAAAGACGAAACATAGGTTCAAAGTAGTGCAAAGTCAGGTATAAATGTAGATTAACATTATTGCAACTACTGGAATAATAATTTATTGGCTATTCTAACATCATAATCACTAGGAGGATGCTAACTTTTTTGTATAGGGTCTCTGAACTGTTTGTCTTACTCCATGACCCTGTGCAACTCTGAACAGCCCCCAGTCTTTTTACGTTTCTTATGCGCATTCCACTCTTCAATCAATCTTTTACTCCACTACCAAACCTCTCAATTTTTTCACTCTTATATTTGAGACGAATTGGACATAATCAATCCATCATAAAAATGGCAAGGATATAACCACTTTATATAGTTATATAGCACTCTGCATATTTATTTGATGAAGTTGGCAGGGTAGATACCAAATGTACTTTTTTTTTTTCTTAAAATATTCCCTACATTAAACAGCTAACCTAAGATCTGTGCTTTTGTGCACTCAGTTTACCCACAGCTAGTTAATGGAGCTCCAGGTGTGCTTGAGTTGGCAATTTAGAATACTTTAATTACTTAAGTAATCTAGTCTTGAGTGAAGGAGTTAACAACTGCATAACTCATAGACCTGAAAATTGAATGGCTCATGAAACATCACTAGAAAGAAGAGCATCTTCAGCTTCCATAGGAATCTGATCTCAATTTACTGCAACTAAATACATCTTTACCAACACAGAAAAGAAAGATATTTAAAACAGATATTAATCCTCAGTGGCAATACTAATGAGAAAGCTGGTCTTTTCTGAGCAGACTCAAACTCACTCAAAGAACTGTCTTGATTACACTCTTAGTAATTATGATCAATAATTAATGTAAGACTCCTTGTCTCTCAAGGAGTGACTAGAAGTCAAATAGTCTTTGGACTAGAGCTATAGCTGATGGAACATCAAAGAACACCAACAAAGGGAACAGCCTCAATAACCTCAAGAATTGCCTTTCTGTGGAATTGCTTGATCTATTTAGCTCAAAAAGAAAAAAGTTAAGAAGCAACCTGATTACAGTTCTTACACATACCTGCATGAAAAGATAGCCAAAAGTAGATGGCTCCATAATTTTACAGACCAAAAGCAGGAAAGGATGAAGGATGTCTGTAAATTAACCTGATAAATTCACTAAGGAAAGAACACTTTAAGTGCTCAAAGGAGGGATATTAATCTTTTGAACAATGTTTCATGGGATATATTGACTTCTCCATCACTTAAAGTATTAGTATGAAATCCTAGACTCACCAAAGTCCATTGCAAGACTATCGGTGACTTCAAAGAAAGCAAAGGTTGGAAGGGTCAGAATTTCAGCTGGAACTTAGGATAATTTATACTGCTTAAATGTTCATATTTATACAGTCTAATAGCTTGAGGCAGAAATTAGCAGGCAATATTACTGACTTGTCTTAGCAGCCAGATGAAGTGCTCAGAATGTGCTTTTTAAAATCTAGAGTTGGGCTGTGTGTTTGCCTTCTGTGAAGCCCCTCCAAAGTTCTCTACCAGTCTTCTCTAACATCCACAAGCCAAACATAATTTTACATAGACTATATAGAACGTTGCTACTTTTTGATGATTTACAACAGAAAGTACTGCAAGTTCTTTTACCTATGAAGTCACTCAGGGTCATTTAGAAACAAGCTTTCCCCGCTTAATGGTTCAAGCTAGTGAGTTGCGTATGATATCATCAGTACCCACAGTACTATATCTAGTTAGAAAATACTACATGGAAACTTCAGGGATTCAGAAATCAGGCAAAGCAAGTAGCCATTTATCTGTAACTGCAGTACAGTCAACTGTTGCAGTCACAAGTCAAAATACAAATTTTCTTGCTCAAAACATTTGAGAAGTTTCCTTTCAAAATCAAATGTCCATTTTCCTCTATCAGATGGTTGTATCTCACTGAATTGTACATACTCTCACATACTCTGTTTATTCTCCCAATTAAATTTCAATTTTATATTTGGCACAGCAGAGAACAGACTGGATTTAGCCTGGCATTCTATATGCCTGCCCAGTCTGATGTCTGGATAAGCACTAGGGATTGTATCATACTAACGGGCATTAAGCCTTTCATCAAATATTCTGAAGTTACAGTATTAAAGAGCTACAGATGCTAAGAAAATGATGTAATGATCTTGTGATATTTAGTCCATGTTCTAAGTGTGGTGAGATTATGAAAACAATGCAAGATTTTTGGCTAGGTAGATGACAGATGACACATCTTTACTAATTCAAATCACAATACTGTGATAACTGAGGGCAGAAGAACGCATGTTTACGGTTTAAGTTCCATCTCTTTTCATGCTTCAAAGTGTTTCTCAAAAGCTGGTATTAATAACTGAAAGAAATAAGGGCTGGGATTGCAACAAAACCAAATGCCTGGATACATGGAAAAACCAGAATACATACATTCTAAGGAGGCAAAAAAAAAAAAAAATGGAAAGAAAAAATCAACTATTATTTGGAATTACTGATGTGTATCTATTTCACTTCATGACTGGATTTGGATTCAGCCTACTGAGAACTTTAAGATTACAAGAGGCACTCTGCACTGCTTCAGCTCAGTTATCTTTGTGCTCTGTTTTGTGCCCAGGTAGCTAAAGCAACTGCAGCTTCACTAAAAACAGAAAACACATTATACTGAAGCAGAGCCTAGCACATATTGCTTGGGGAGGTCTCCTGTGGAACAGCAGAACAACAGAAATAACCTTGATCTTTCTTTCCGTAGGGATCACGACAAAACTAGAGAAAGAGCGGTTAAAGGTAGGATAAGCGTAGGTAGCTCATGAAGACGGGCCGGCATCCCCCGGCAGGGGGCCGCGGAGCTCCCCGCCGGCGGCAGCAGCGTGAGCCTCTGATGCCACCTGCTGCTAGAAGCAGGAAGCCGGGGGCGGCAGCGGGGCCGGCTGGGGCAGCGCGCCCGGCAGCGCAGGGCAACAAGCGAGACTCAGCTGGCGGCAGAGGAGGGTGGCAGGGGAGGCGCGGCCCCTCACCTGGCCGAGCTGGAGAGGGAAGCGGTGTGGCAGAGAGGAAGGAAGTCCGGGCATAAACCGAGAGAGACGAGTCAGAAAAACGACACTGAAAGCAGAGCTTAACACACGAAGTCCATACTGTGTGTATTGTGTAATCCTGTATATTTTCCAGGCATCTAACACTGGCAATGGGCAAATTTATGTTTACTGATAGATTTAATAGCTGTTCTAAACAAAACAGAAGGAAGATAATCAGTGTGACACTAATAATATAAGGTTGTGTATGGTGCCATAATTAGTTACTGCAGAAGAGTGTCAATGAATACCAAGGGAAGCACGAGTCTGTTAAGATAAAGCAATCAACTGTACAAATGTACCACATTCATTAAAGGGAAGTTCCTGCCTGAATAGAAACACAACAGTTAGTACCCCAGAAGAGATCACTCAACAAGCATGTTAAAGGTGACTTGTAAATGGTAAAAGCTGTAAAATAATATGCAACATAGAAAACATAACAGGAAAAGGTTTAATCTGTTAAGTATGATTCTGTATTTTTGAGACATCATGCAGAATCTAAATTTCAGGGTATTGTGATTATTGCTCAAAGTAACTGGGAAGAAACAGCAAAAGAGGAGAAGCAAAGGTTGATTTACATCTGAATAATGTACAAAACAGTTGGAGACACCATAAGAGTCTTAAAATATAATGACTACAGGACAGGGGAAAGATTTTTAAAAGTAACATCAGAAAATTACACTTTACAAGAAGGATTTCAAATGAGAAGCCAGTTAAATGGGTAAAAAAGAGGTCAGAAAGAAGCTTACAAACACTACATTACAGGTTCAGAGGAAAAATAAAAAACTGTCAACTGAAAAACTTAAAGCACCCTTTTCCCTCTAGTCTTTTCACTTCCCCAGTATTTCTACTCCTCAAAAATCACATATATGATTAAGCATGAGAGCATGGGGGACATCTGTAAATGAAGAATACTCTTCAAAAAGTGCTAATCAGCCAAAGAAAATAGAAAAGCAAAGTCTCATGAAGTTCAATGTAAATTGAAAAACCACCAAAAGGTCTAAATCCAACTTGCCAAATGCATAAAGCCAATAATAAAACTGCTTTCAAATGCATCAGATGTATGAACCCTGACAGGAAACAGTTGGGTTTGCAGATAATCTGACGGTAAAACAAGCACAAAAGAAAGAGAATCAGAAAAGGTTAAACAACGTATTTGTGTTAGGATTCACAACCACAGAAAAGGTCAAGAAGGTTCTCAGACAAGTTCTATACCTCTCAAGCAATAAAAGCTTGGGTACCGCCTCAAACTGAACAAGTCTCAGAACATGTGAATGCAAATTGCAAGAGGATTCCCAAGATGATGCTGGAAACTACAAACCAGTCTGTCTGACCTCTGTGCCTGGGAAGTATCTGTTTTATATGGAAAAACAGCTTTTTTAAAGTACATGCAGATAAACTAATGTAATCAGAAAACAGTGTACCATGTCATTTTATAGATTACACTCATGATCAAAAAATCAAATACCACTGCTTTAATGGAGACAACAAAGACACAGGTAAGAGTGATCAAAGTGATACCAGATTTGCAAAAGACTCACAATCCTTACCTAAGGTTTCAGAGGAAAATCGTGCTGTCACAGGATAAGAGGAAAGGTCTACTCTTATGGAAAAAAAAACCTGCTCAAAAAAAAAATCAAAAACAAAACAAACAAAAAAAAAAAAACAAGAAAAAGAAAAAGAAACCAAAAAAGTCTAAAACCCAAACCCCTCCCCACAATCTCAATTACAAAAATGAATGATTAGTTTTCAAAGTAAGGAGCCGTAGCAGTGAAGCCTTACTGGGATGTTTGCAGGTTCCTATGCTCTTTAAAGAAATGAGGTGCAATGTCGATAGATAATAAAAGCTAGCCTCTTTAAAGCTGACCACAAACACATAGGAAAGGTTCTCTCAGATATTCAGTGTCAAAACATGCAAAGTAGATGGGGGGGAGGGGGGGACAAAGAAACCAAACTGTAAAAAACACTCTGACAGATACAAAATTAGCAACTACTGCTCCAAAACAGACACTCAGATTTTTTTCATAGTTCTGTGAAAACATAAGCTCAATAATTAGCAACAGTTAAAGGCAAAAAGAAGGGTAGTAACAATACAGAAAAAAATTGAGCCTAAAATAGATAATGATGCAATACCATGGCACAGGCATATGGTGTGCATAAATCTTGAAAACAGAGCACAAGGCTAGTCACCTCATTTGCAAAGAGAAGAAAGAGAACTAACTATGGATCGTAGGTGGTAACAAGGAAAAAAAAAACAAAATTAAACAAAAAAAAGAACAGGCTTACATGAAAGTCATTCCCAAACAAACTTTTCAATTTGGAGAAAGATGACTACTGCAAAAAAGATGAAATAGAAGTCTATAAAAGCTATACAATGATCAGTCAGTGCAGCTCTTTTTGTTTATTATTATTATGTTTTCTTTTTCTTCTGGTTATCCACACAGGAGATTGGATACTAAGCTATATAGGTCTCCATTTGATCAAATACAGCATGTAATTTTAACTGCTTCCTTAAAAGAGGGATTATAAGAAAAACTCAGTAAAAATAGATACGCTGAATGTGAAAGGAAAAAAAAAAAAAAAAAGAGAAAAAAGAAATATACTGTGCAAGTTTGTACTAAATCATCATTTTTAACTACCTTGTATTTAACTTGGATTTTAACAGCTACAGACATGTAAGTGGTGTTAATTTTTTTGTGCATAAAATATATTCAAATAAAACAAATTTGAACAAATTGCAGATTGTGAAGGCAAATATCCTTTTCTTCTAAACCTTTCAACTTGATGAAAAAACGTGACTGTGTTATTAGGTCTCAGTCAACTAACAAGCTTTTCTTCATTTTTATATGCTAAAATCTCCTTGTATTTCAGCAACGTATTTAACTATGAACACTGGAAAATATTTCTGCTATGGAAAGGCGACCAAGTGCTCTTTCTCCCTCTTCCTTCCTCCCCCTAGTTTTTGATGGTACTTACTCCTACTGGCATATATTTTTTGCTTTTATACTTAGAATGTTTTGGTCATCCCTCTTAGGAGTGACTATGTGGTACACAAGTGAGAAATAACAATACTGCCTACTGCCTTTTTTTTTTTCTTCTGGGAGAACGGAGCTTTCCTGAAACTTCTCTCTCAACTTTTCGAAGTTGATCTTCCAAGAAAAACAAAAAAACCCCAAATCAAATAAAAAACCAAAAAACAACAAACTGTTTCAACTGAAACTACAAACAATGCATTAGTTTCTTGCAAACTTCTCAATTAAATTACATTCATATGTTCTTTAGAAGAAAAATCTTTAATT
>JAOEHY010036096.1:0-66309 GCA_025447955.1 Psilopsiagon aurifrons
TTACTGTAAGGGTGGTGAGGCACTGGAATGGGTTGCCCAGGGAAGTTGTGAATGCTTCATCGCTGGCGGTGCTCAAGCCCAGGTTGGACGTAGCCTCAGGTGGCATGGTGTAGTGGGAGGTGTCCCTGCCCATGGCAGAGGGGTTGGAATGTGACAATCGTAAGGTCCTTCCCAACCCTAACTATTCTATGATTCTATGATTGTTACATTAAACATAAACCCTCAGAACATTCACAATATCAATTCATTAAGTCTTTATCCTGCCTGTTATTGTCGCAGAACTTCTTCTCACTAGCATGTTCTAAGTGGGAAAAAAAAAAAAACCCTACCAAAAAGACACTTAACAGCACTAGCAGCCCACCGTCAAATGGGAAGAATCACTGTAAAATTGATAGGGAAGGCAAATACTGTACACCTATGGTTGTTGCTGGGAGAGAAAAGGCTGCTCAGTGATACACCAGCAGTGGAGGTACACTGATGTCAAGTGTGTCATGCTCAGGTCAGAGAGAGAGTGATCAGAAAGTATGGGCAAGGTACAGAAAAGCAGATGAAGACATAATGTCCCATCCCTGGAAGTGTTCAAGGCCAGGCTGGATGGGCCTTGGAGCAACCTGGTCTAGTGGAAAATGTCCCTGCCCGTGGCAGGGGGTTGGAACTGGATGAGCTTTAAGGTTTCTTCCAACCCAAATCAGTTTGTGATTCTATGATAACTGGTCACCTGGGTTTCAGGAAATCCAGATCAATTACCTGCTCTGGCTCGATTTCCTGCATGACCCTGGGGCAATGAGTTAGTGGCAGACTGTAAGAGTTAAGTAACTAAATTAGACAAAAGTAGGAACCAGGCCCAGTGTGTTCAGTTCTACCCATCAGATTAAATTAAATAGAATGCTCCTCACTGACACAGTGGTGTAAGTGAAAAGTGAGAACGGTTCAAGACAATAAAATGGATGCATTCAGTCTAGAAGCCAAAAAATGGATGTATTCAGTCCAGAATGGATGGATGTATTCAGTCAATGGATGTATTCAGTCTAGAAGCAAAAAAACCCAAACTAGCATTAAGTATTAAAACAAGTTTCCAGTTTGGTGATGACACTGAGGCATCACAGAGCAAAACCTGAATTAAGTAAGTGGTCTAATTAACTCATGATGAGATACAATTAAGGTAGTATCTCACAAAACCAGAACAGTATTAAGATGAGCTTTCCTTATTAGCACAAAGTGATTAACTATAATAGCAATGTTTACTTAAACGAATGCCTGAAGCTAAGCAGCAGGCCCTGCAAAATTACCTCTGTACCTTCCACCTTCCAGCAGGTTTTTGGCCTGATGTAGATCCTGTTCATACTCGTATTTCTGCAGTTTCTTCAGACAAATTAATAGTGGAAATAGTGAGATGAGAATTATGTGGAGTTCAGATCAGACTGTTCAGGTCACCAGCAGCACTTTTCCCCCACTCCTGTTCTGCATCAACAGGCTAATTTCTGCTACACGCATTAAAAATGATATTGTTCACTGAAAAACTGCTACCCAGCTACTTTGTGCTGCAGTGCACACTGTATCCTGATCCTCACTTAGAGCTCATCAGTTCAAAAGACAGAGAATTAATGGGCCAGATCTTAGGTTCTAGCTTATATTCAGAAGAAATAATACATTACTGGATATAACAAACAGTATATGCTTAATAAAATATACAACAGAAATAATAAGCAGAGAAGTACTCATGTAGGATGGGTGGACAAAAGTCACTAGCTCTTGGAAGTGACCTTCAATCATCCAGAGCTCTCATTCTCCAAATAATCACTATAATTCCTATGATCTGGTGCTTCTTCCTTTGGGTGATCAGTCAAATTTCAGTGAACACCTCAACTGCTCTGCTATTGCAAACAGTCAAGTATTCTTTAAAACTTAATAAGGTTGCTAAAACATCTGCTAAATTTTTCATCAGCTCTTTTTATACATGGCAACATTCTTGAAAAGTTGGTGCCAAGTTATTAAAATAACTGTAACCTTCATATGCACGGATGTTGGGTAGTAACTAGCACAGGAAATTTTGGATTAAAAGCTCCTGGTAAGATTGGGATGGCTCTAAAACATCTATGGGAGTTTGGGTTATTTTTTAGTATATACCTGTTATCTTTTTATGATTTTTTTTTTTTAATTCAACAAGGCCCCAGGAAAATTAGGTTCCACATTTATGTTCTCCCCTGATGCTGGACCAAAAGTCCCAACCGTATACAGTTTGCAACAGTAAAGACAAAGGAAGACTTGCCATCAAATTCAATGACAAAGCTTTGGACATGAAGCAGTTCAGCCAATGGATGTATTCAATTTACAGTGTAATCTTGAGATACATGAGACCACAAGGGATCTTAATAGCCCATGATCTGCTTTGCAAGATTACTTCGTACAATGCCGTAGCCATGTGCAATTCTTTCCATACTGCTATCAGATGATTCCAATATGGGGCCATCAGAAGTGTTTTAAGTATCTCCTCACCCTCAGACAGGCTCTATGTCTATGCTAGAAGAAAGCACATCAGGATATAAATCAGTGTTGACGGCTGGAGCATTTGTTTGACTGACACATGGTATTTTAGCTGAGAATTTAGGTCCTACTGATTGCACGATTTTCTCTCACCAAGGGGCTGGCAGATGGCGACCCCATCACAGAATCATAGAATGGTTTGGGTTGGAAGACACTTTCAAACTCATTCCGTTCCAACCCCCTGCCATAGCCAGGGACACCTTCTACTAGACCAGGTTCCAAGCCCCGACTAATCTGGCCTTGAACACTGCCCGGAATGGGGCAGCCACAGCTTTGTTGGGCAGCCTGTTCCAACGCCTCAACCATATAGCATGCTTTTTTTTTTTTTTTGCTGAAGGAAGCTTTTATCCTCCCAGAAGCACAAAAGGACCATGATGAAAAAAGGAGTTATTAGCTGGGTAGAGGAAGAAGTGTGAACTTCTGTTCATCACAAAGTAAGAGCAAGATGAAAGGAGCTGCTTCTCTCAAGCCCATTTCTATGCTGCGAAACAAGTCAATCACAGCTGGGAGATCAGACCTTCCCTGCCAGCATCACAATTTCCCCTTTGCACTCCATGACAGATGTCATAGCCAAACTGTTTAATTATAGCAACTGTCCAAATTCCATTCATATTTTTTCATTCACTAAGGTGCCAGTCTGTTCTGTGCCAGATTTAGCAGATTATCATACCCTTCTCAGAAATTTTGGTCTGTTTATGGCAAGAACAGACCACTGTCCCTCAGACTGTGCAGAGTATTCAAGATGAAGAATTAACAAACAGCTTATATCATCAAATCCCTCATCAGAGCTTTTTTAATCTATGTTTCTCCTAATACAAAAGAATAACTTAACTGAATGTTTTCAAGGCATGGCCTGACCATTTCAGTGATTTATTTATTTTCTTTCCTACAGACTTAGATCTTTAACCTGATCAGTGAGGTAAATGATTGCTGCATTTAGCACAAATTCCCTAGATTAATTCATTGCTCCCATTCTAATTAACTTAATGTTTGTGCACACTGAATTGCATTCTCACCTGCCTGTCTAGTCCTTTAAATGATTCTTTTTTGATTGCACTGCTTTTCATTATTCAAACCCATAAGCAAATCAGAAAATTCTTCTTTCTTAGTAATTTTTCTTCAGTTTAAAGATTAACACAGTTTGTTTGCTGAGTTTTTTGTTCTCCAAAGAGAACAATGATCACTGCCCCCAACAGTTAAACTTCCTGTAGCATTTTCCATACACCTATATGAATGAGGGGAAAAAACCCACAAAAAAATATGACGTACATAAGCATAATAAAGGAATACCAAATATTAGCAGAACTATGGCTTAGATAAGATCAGGCTTAAGAAATTTTCTTGTGCTTCAGGTAGCAGAATATTAAATATCCCAACCCTGATCAGCATAATGATCCAAATTCATTCCAGGGCTCCAGAGTGATCCCTGGTGCCCACTTAGCTGATATGATGATGTCCTGATTTTCTGAGGTGCTGACTATGTTCAGCTTCCATTGACTTTAGCCCCTGATGTGCATGCTCAGCACTTTCCAATTTCAGGTTTCTGAAACCTAGTTCTTTTAGCCGTTCCTGGACATAAATAATTTGATTTCAAATTCACTATTGTTTCATGCATATACATGCCACCACTGGCCTCACCAAATCTTTATATTGCACAGATACACATATAATAATTAAGAATTCCATATTTGAAAGACAATTATTAGAAGAAACATTTTTCTGGGAATATGTCTTTTTTCAATACTATTAAACTCTTCCTGGGAAATTAATAAGCTCCAATATAAACCACTAAAATCAAAGGTATTTTTATTATCAATCTTACTGAGAGTACATCCAACTCTCTAGGCATTGATCCAGATACGACTAAGTCAATAAGAATCTTTCAATTGACTTTCCATTAGGCATTAAGCCCAAGATATGTGAAGTATTCAAAAGAGAATAGGAAATTCATTTATCTTAAGGCCCTGCAATTTTGTTGCTGGTATGCTCAAAGCAGAACACTGATCCTCACTCAAGTTTTACTATTTCTGTTCACTTGAGGGAAGGTCATTATACTTGCATAAATTAAAATTATCCATATATTATGTGCATGTTCAATAGAATCTAACAGTCAGCTATTAAAAGCCTTGTGCAGAAGAGTACTCCATATATATGAGATAGAGGGATGGGAGCAGTAAATAATAATCATTTTAGTTTGCCAAAAGCTTAAAAAAATTAGTATGAAAAAAAGTTCAGAGAGAACTTCTGCAGAATTTTCTAGTAACTTAAAGATGAAAAATCAGCCCCTCTTGATAGGCATTTCCTTCTGTTTTTTACAAAAAAGTCAGAATTTCATTTGAAGATACTAAAATATTTTCCTAGTTTATAAAATTCCAGTACATCATATTCAGAAACAGACTAAATAGCTCAGAAAATGGGGAAGCATTGACTTTGTTTTAAACCATGAGAATTTTGAACCAAAGCTGACAAATACTCTCAAAAGCTTTACATTTATTTCTATCCAAATCTTCCTCATGGAAAAAGTTTCAAATGAAAAATGCCTTTCTTACAGTGTATATTTTAACCGATGTAGTACATAAATAAGTTGAGACAAAGAGCACAAACTGGATTTATTCATGATCCAAACCCTCATTTTCTGTAAAACATACAGTATTTTCTCTCTTATGATTGTTCACTTTAGTCATTAGCTGTAACTGAAGGCTTCACAAACACATTAAGGAAATCTGAATACAATACTGATTAATCTACCATGCCAATAATGCTGCATCTTCAGAGTATTTCAGGCTAATTGTATTACACCTTGCATATATTGATACTACCTGTCCTTAATCACACCATACTTTTGCAGGTAATGTTACCAAGCCTTTTAAAATAGTTTTCGATGCTTTCCCATCACAGTATTATCCTTACTGGTTTACATTTCCCCTATATTTTCCTAATAAGAGTAAAGAGAATGAAACAAAAATATCTACCACAATCTACCCTGTATTTCATTTCTTTTTTTTAAGGATTACTATATCATGTAGAATGGTAGGATTGCCACTTTTGTCTTGCTGGAATTACAGGGTGGTATTCCCCAGCTTCCCCCAGAGCAGGGTTAGGACAACATTCAAAATGCTGCCACATCTTCCTGATTTGCTGTAAACCTTAGGATGTTTGTTCTCAGAATGATCTTCACCACTTCACCTACTTCAGCACTTCCATATCCGTAGATAAGCTTAATCAGTAATTTCTCGCCCTGCTTGAGACAATAGAAGTGCCCAGTTTAGCTCAAGTGGCTGGTGTCCCATAGCTGTAAGATATGAAATGCTCTGCTGGCTTTATCCCCCATATAAACTTCTCATTCTCAATTCTACAATCAGCTGTAACCACAAAAAAACACACACTGCTTCTGCGCTCCAAAAGAATTTTGGGTTTAAAACAAAAGACACAACCAAGGAAGACACAGAAACTGCTGTCTCTTTCCATCAGGCATACAGTTACATTCTGTTATAGTTCAAAGCCTTTCATTTTAACAATGAAAGATAAAAACATGGCATAATTTACACCTAAAACAATTGTTTCATATGGTTGAAGTCCATAGATGGGAATCTATCCTTGTCTCACATTACTAGAGCAAATACTACTTGTACCACAGAGGAGAATGCCAGTTTCCTATGCTACTTTCAGTTAGCATGTTTACTTTTCAGAGCAATTTTACAGTATTTCTCAGCCCTTTGAGGCAATATCTTTGTCCTCACCATAGAAAATCTCAAAACTCAAGGTAGCAAAAGCACAGTGCCTGTGGAAGATGATGACATACTTACTTTTCTGTCTAATGGCTTGGGAGAAGAGGGTGGGACGAGAAGCAGAGATAGGAACAGGAATCATTGTCAGAATTACCTAAAGGCTTCAGAGATCCATGAAAAAGCTCAGCACAGAAGTGCATATGCTGATCAACTGAACACTGTGTGAATAAACTGTCCCCCTTTTTCCTTTTGACATGCAGGTGGATATGGACCATGCCAAGAAAAGGGGAAAAAAAGGAGGATTATAATAACTCTCAGAGCTCTCTTTCCTTTTATCTGTCAACAGGAGAAGGAACCAGCAGCAGACTTCTATGCATGATATCTATTTTGTCCTGAACAAGATCTCCCAGCAGTCTCAGACTGCACAGGAGACCACATCCATAACAGAAGTCAAGTGACTGCTATGAAAACTAAACGTTGCATCTCTGGATGACTAGGTCATATTAACATCCCTATCTTGAAGCACAGGGATGCATATGTTTCATACACACAACCAGTACTTTATATTGAGAGTGCTACAGTGCAGGTGGAGTTTTACAATAACCTATCTTGGAATTTAAATATTTGCACTGGCACTGGTAAGCATCTGGTAGCAACACAGATTACACCAGTTTTAAAATGTTTTCATATTAACAATGGTTATTTGGGGAGGTTAAATGATTAGTTTAAATAAATGTGTTCCTAACCTAACACTAAAGCTGTGATTCAGATGATCAAGCAGCAATTTTCAAAATCAGAATTTGTTATGAGCTTGATTTCATTATTAGGTTTACATCATCTTTAAGTATACAGAATAATAAAGAGGGCAAGCACACACTGAAGTACTGTAATCAAACTCGTAATTTCCTCTTCCATTTCTGGAATGCAGAAGGTTAAGATCAAGCTACTTCCCAGCTCTGTTCTGGAACATCCCAAATAAGCACCCTCCCCAGCATGCTAGGGAGGACTACCATATACAATTTTTTAAGTCAAAGCAATAGTTCTAAACTTTCTTTGCCATCATTCTGTTGAAAAGACACTTAAAACCTATCCTTACACATCTGCCTGAAATGTTGCAACTGGGTGATTTAGAAACTCCTGGGTAAAATGAAAGCTCAATATCAAAAGAACCAGTTTCTATCATGGTGTAAAACTGCATCCCAGCATAACGAAAGCACAGCTATACCCCTGTTGTAATGTTATAGCTGTTACAACACAGGTAAGTTATTCATGCACAGTGCATCTCAATGTACACAGGCTTCTACTGCTCATGCATATTCATTACACAAAGCTGGCGAGTGGGTGTATGCAAAGGAACATGAAGACTCTTCCCTCCTGCCTCTTTTTTCACCTTCCACTATTCACTTTCGCATGTTTCCGGTTATTCAGTAGATAAGACATTCTTAGTAGCACCTCAACATCAGTGCAGGAAGGAAGTTTTGAATGACACAACCCTCCTACCACTCTTATTACAGCAAGTTTAATGCAGCAGCTGCCAGTATTGAAAAACTTCAATCCAATAAACTATTTTCAAATACATATACTGTTTTGATGTTCTTCATTTTTATCGCAGCGACGTTTCACAATATCTTGCTGAGGTTAAAACAGATCTCAGGCAAAGCTCTCAGAAGTGCCCACAGTTCCACCAACTTTAGTAAGATACATGTTCTTCGGTACCATGAGTGCTTCTGAAAATACTGCCCTTCAACTGTCTTTCAAATGCTATCCTTACTTGGAAAAGATTCTGGGATATTATATCCCAGCTGTTATCCAAGCTTTACCTAACACTGATGGCCCTTAAAAAAAATCCTTACCCTTAGGATCCTTAGGATTTCAGGCCAATCCCTTAATGTCTTCACTCTAAAGAGAGACTACATTGAAGCAGCTCTCAGAAGTCCCAGCCCTGCTCCAGTGAAATTTCTGCACAGTTATCATGGAGTTTGCTCTGAAGCAGAGCAGGCTCTAAGGAGGTTCCTGAAGTCTCTTGGAAAGGAAACAGGAGGAGGCCAAGATCTCCTCACAGAGCATGATTATAAAAGGCTTGTTGCTGCTTTCACAGAAATTTCAGAAGACCAGGAAAGTAGAACTTATTCTTTTCCCCATCTGTATTAAGCTGTTAGTGCTTCTCACCACAGAAAACTCAATGACTCTTTCATTTTTACAATCTGTTTCTACATCATGGGTATTAGAAAGGTATTTGGGAAAGATAAAGCAAAATAAAATAAACACAAGCAGGCAATAATTTTTGATCCCCAGCTCCATTACTGAACCCAGTGTTGGGTTTAAAATGGAAAAATCACGGCTAGGCAAAAGACTATTATGGTTTTGCTAGAGTTCAGGTATAGTAAAACTACAAGAAAAACATTCCTTATTATGTTAATGAAAAATAAAACACTCTAAGAAGAAAGCAACACTGTTGATCTCAGTAGGTGATTTTAGTCTCAGATTGCAAAGAAATGGGCAAATGATAACAAGACACCTGATGTTAGATGTGGCTCAGGAAATCCTCTTCAGAACCACAATACTTGCCTTGAAAAATGCAGCCTCTCAGTTTTTCTGGCACCTGGGAGAAGCCACTTTGTTCCTATTTTTAAATTAAGATTCTACATCACCAGCTGGCCATTTTCTCTGTGTGTTTCAATGTAAGAGAAGCGTATAGGCAACCTCTGGATTTTATTTAGGACCTTTTTTCTCTGTTTATTTACCCAAGCCAGTAAATAAAAAAATCACCTTGGTCCACAATGCAAGAGTGCCTTTCCAGGAATAAGGAGCCCAGGAAGACTGAATACCGTAGTTCCCTCAAATTCTGAAAATTACCACTGCTGAATCACAGAGAATGATCACTGCTTTCTGAGGGTAAAAGTGTAATTGGCTGTAGATCAATAAGTAATTTTATTCAAAAGGAACTCTTCTGTTCCTGAAAGTACAGAGGTTCTTAAATAAAAATCAAACTAATACATTAAGTTACGACTAATCTTAGCAAAATTTTATACCGCCCTAGTTACGCTTATCTCAACTGATTATTTATTTATGTTGCCATAAAAATCCAGATGCTTTTGATTTTGATTGCTAGTTATTTGCTTTAAGGCAGCTGAAATTACATTTTCAGACTTCCTAGCTTGACAATCCTGCTTTCTGCTCAAGATTTATCATCACAAAGGAATGGTGAGATCAGAGGGTAAATTCTAGTATTAACAGTAAGCACCGCCAATTGTGATACACTTTAATTCCCCCATTGGATTCCAGATTAGATCCTCCAGGATTAATGCGCCTTCCTCTGACATTGCTAAATCCTGTTTTATGTAATTAGATTGCAGTAAACCATTGTATCTGTACAGGTATGATGGTTTTTATTGTACTGTAACTGTACATACGATTTTTAATTGAACAGCCACATAAAGTAGCACTGTATAAATGCCTAAGACCCTTTACAGTACCTCATGCTATAAACCATTACCATTTAGCTCACCATTGAACCTAAAAGGTTCATTAATAAACCACTGTATTTAATTAAAGCAAAATACATTTTAAAAAATACAAATATTAAGAGCAATCAAGACAAGAGGAAATATCAGGTGTGTGGAAATAATACTTACGATATGCAGCTCTAAATAATCTCCGAGCCCAGTAGAACTGTCCACTCGTACCAACACAGCTTCTTTCTGCACAGTACTAAACCCTATTGCCAGTCTGTCTGCACGAGTGCTTGGCCGATCATTAGGAGGCCACGTGTAAGTGATCTGTCCACCACCTTTGCTAAAGATGTATGTTGTTCCCGCTGTAAAACAGGAATAAATATCATCAGCTCACTTGCACCAATGCAAACCAACACTCTACAAAAATCAGGCTGTTCACATATAGCAAATAGATTCATAGAAACAAGTAAGACTATATTTCAACATTTAGGGGCCTTTATCTCTGAAAATTTTGCAGTAAGCGCAATATTAGTGTTTTTTATATACTGCAATCAACACAAAATATAGCAATTGCAGTGCCTCAAAATACCCTAGCTGTGATTCAGAAATGCATATCTATTCAAGAGAGTTCTTAAGCATATGCTTGAAGAACACGTTTCTGAGATGTGCATAACAGGGATGAGTTGAACCAAATGCTTTCCCAAATCGGGGCCTCTGCAGAAAAGAAATCAAGTACTTCCAGTTATCTCCTGACAGACAAAAAAATGCAGCTCCTTACACAATGAAAATGATACGCAGTATATGATAGATCACCATGCCCAGCAAAGCAAGACTGTAACAAATACATTCAGATAAGACTACTATGGATCTGAGGTTTATCAGCTTGTGACAGATGGGGATAACAAATAGAAACATACTTTACTTGTCACGTCAGCACAAAAAGAGATCAGTCTACCATCTAAGTAAGTAATGGCTTATTTGCATAACACTCAACGTATAACTCACAAGAGTGGAAATCTTTACATGATATATCCAGTGTGCACTTACAAAACCTAGAATGTGTTTTAAACAAGTGTTGCAATCTAAAACCACTGAGCACTCAGGTGCTTAATTTCATCACCAGCATATTTCCTCTGCCTAAGGTAGCAGCATATCTGGACATTTTCCATTTAAAACTTGTAGCCTAACAACAGCATCTAACAGGCAAATGGCATACGCAGTTTGATCTTTCATTTGTAGAGTCACTACAAGCTGTTCACTTATTTCTATGAAGACAGGTCAAAGCTTAGGGAGATGTCAGTGCATTGTAAATAAGATGCTTGATTTTACTAGCTGTTCTAAGATGGCTCACTCTGCGGCTACTCTCAATTTTATTAGAAGCAATTCAGTTTATTCCACCCAATATTCTCACTACAAACTTCCCATGTTCAAGTAAGGAGATAATACATAGCAACATACTTGTCATTTTATTACTTTCTTTCAAGATTGACCACAAATGATGTGAGGCTCTAAAATTCCTGTAACACGTCAACTGTTAAAGCCAAATCCAAGAAGGGCTGTACAGTTACACCACACCTCCAACTTCCAGATCAAAGTCTTACTTTACTGCTGAACAAGACTGCTCTGCGTCACTCTCACAGCAAAAAGGTCACCTGGTCTTTTTAAAAAGATATCCTGCATTTACTCCTAACATCAGTTCTCCTTTATGGAATTATGTAGCTACCCATTAGTTTTTTCCAGTTTGTCATGGGTTCAGCAGTAGCAGTCATTTTTCTCCTTCTCAGTAGCTGGGGCAGTGCTGTGGTTTTAACTTTCATTACAAACAATCTGTAATATTTTATGCACTGTGCATAGCACTTAAAAAATGGTAAAGCTCATTTTGTGTCAACACACTTGTGGGTTTGCACTGTGCTTCAAATAGATCTCTTGGCTTTTCTCTCAATGGCAAAATACCAACCTGCATGTGTTTTAGGAAAACCTGTCAACTCTCTTTAGCAAAGGCAAACACAGTAACATCTGATATCTAAGGTTTCACTTACACTCCAAGTGAAATCAGGATTTATCATCATTCCAAAGAGTTGGTAAAGATAGGGGCTGTGGCTTAAAAAAGCTTGGTAATGAACATGACCAAATTGTGCCTGGTTTAGGAACATGTGCGACAAAAACTCCAGTCGTAGAATCATAGAATATTCAGAGTTGGAAAGGACCTTAAGATCATTCAGTTCCAACCCCCCTGCCATGGGCAGGGACACCTCACATTGAACCATATCACCCAAGGCTCTGTCCAACCTGGTTTTGAACGCCACCTGCGATGGAGCATTCACAGCTTCCCTGGGCAACCCATTCCAGTGCCTCACCACCCTTACAGTAAAGAATTTTTTCCTCATATCCAATCTAAACTTCCCCTGTTTAAGTCTGAACCCTTTACCCCTGTCCTATCACTGCAGTCCCTAATGAAGAGTCCCTCCCCAGCATCCCTATAGTCTCCATGCAGCCTTCTCTTCTCCATCCCAGAAGAAAGATACATTAGACAGGTAATATCACTCTTAATGCTCTCAGAGTTCTCCTAATAGCTGCTTGACTTCAAATCTTGAGCTAGTTGAGGACTGAGTCTGGACCTTCCCACAGTACATTTAACATTGGTGTATGCAGTGAAAGAATTTATTCTGTGTCAATGAAAAACTGAGGGTGTGATCCAAACCTCATTAAAAACAGCGTCAGCCTTTCTGTTGACTTCATAAAATACTGTGTCAGGTCATGAATGAGGTTTTTATAAGTAACAAAAATAAGAAGGGTAAGAAAAAACAACTCCTTACACCTCAATGTCACAGATGAAACTGTTAGAATAGTACATAAGTTTTAAGTGGGAGTGCATAATTCTCCTTTTCTTGGTTGTAACAGATGTGTTTACCCAATATAGAAGACAAAGAAAAAGCCTGCTGAGCCATGGTAGAGTCATATTGAATACAATGACCCAGAAATAAGTCTCCAGATCTGAACAACAAGAGACCCTGTTGCTCTTATTCAGAGTGAACCTCTGACACAGTTTTTTGTTAAATACTGCCCTTCAAATAAATAAATGAAGAGCAATTTGTTCCTGTCCTGGGTTCAGCAGTAGCAGTCATTTTTCCCCTTAGTAGCTGGTGCAGCACTATAGTCTTGACTTTCAGCCTGGAACAGCACTGATAACACCAATGTTTTTAGCTGCTGCTCAGTAATGTTCACTCTGACCAAGACCTTTCTGAGCCTCATGCTCTGCCAGAGAGGAGGGGAAGCCGGGAGGAAACAGAGACAGGACACCTGACCCAAACTGACCAAAGAGGTACTCCATACCACAGCACATCATGCCCACTGTATAAACTGGGGGCAGTCACCCAGAAGGGTTAGATCACTGCTCAGTTGGGCTGGGTATTGGTCGGCGGGTGGTGAGCAGTTGTATTCTCTTCCCTTGGCATTATTATTGGTGGTAGCAGCAGTGGTTTATGTTATACCTCAGTTACTGGGCTGTTCTTATCTCAACCCGTGGGAGTTCCATTCTTTTGATTCTCCTCCCCATCCCTTCAGGAGAGGCGGGAAGGAAGGGGGGGCGGGGAGGCAGAGCGAGCAAGCGGCTGCGTGGATGAGTTGCTGACTTGGTTTAAACCATGACAGCTCCGTACTGCTGCTACATTGAAGCCAAGTTCAATGTCAGTAGGGCCGGATAAATCTAGCTGCAATTCTTGAACTATGTAGAGTCAACATCAAAGTTAAAATACTTATCTTTCACCTATGATAACATGTGGCTTATGGTTTTCATGGCAAAACTTTCCCTTCTTCATAACTGACCATTTTGTAGCTCTTCAAACTAACTGCATGCCTGGTAGCAGCCTAATGAATCCATGTTGATGAATACAGCTCTGCCTCTGTCCAAGCTGTACAGGGAGTCATGTTCTTTGAATTTCCTGTATTAATTATGAAAAAAAATGGGTCGGAAGGCATTTGAGACTAGATCCTCTAGTGTTTGTATTTCAACAAAGACAAATATAATAATGTAAAATTTATTACCCTGGGATTGATCTCAGCTTATAGTCCAACCTCCCATTAACTATTAAAAGCAAGAAACTGAGTAGTTGTTTGAAACCACCCTGCTCACTGTCAATCTTGGATATGTTAACAACAGAGGAAGCCTAATTCACTTTCTCCATAAAGGCTTTTATGCTCCCTGACAAACCTTATAACGTCTCTGCCGTTCTTTCAGAACATTGTCACTAAAACCCAGTTATTCTCCTTCTTCCTCTTAGCTTATGGCACTGTGCTGTTTGGAGTTTATCATCTCGAGAGAATTGAAAGCAGCAGAATTAGAATGTCAAGAATAGCAACGCCATCAGCACAGTACTTTTAAGTAGGCAACTCTGTAACTTGCCAGTTCTATCTCTCAGCCACAGAATTTACTGCATAATTCTTTACACGTCCATGCATCTACACAATGTTTAGAAAAATGTCCATACAGCTCTTTGAAATTCCTAACCATAAAAGAGTAGTTCCTATTGTCACAAACTGCCAGTGGTCAAGATACAGTAATGTTTTTTAATAGTCTGGGTCCCTCAAGTCCTACTTGTTTGCAAAATTCATCTTTATGAAATAGAGCATTCATTTCAGCACAGCCTGGCAGCAACTCAAGGACATCTGCTTACCTATACAGTATTAAGCAGATAAATATTTTGTTTAGTACCCATTTACTGTATCTATTACTGTGTATGACTGCAAAGCTTTTCAATATTTATTCCTCTGAAGTCACATTTGATGCAGTTTAATAGTTTGCTCGAATCAACAACAAATCAACACCTTTCTACTTATCTTGTGTTCATCCCCATTTTGTGTTCATGGTATACTGCACTAGTGTACATAATTCCATTTTTCCCACATAATGTTTGTAATCTTAATGTTTATTTCCAACATTCACATCAGGTTTCAGATGCCGATTAAGTAAAAGCAATGGTTTGATTGAGCTCTGGACCCCAGTGAACCGTGATTCTATCCCACTCTGTAGCTGAAAAACTAAAGACTAAAGCCTATAAACGTCAATAATGAAAACTATCAGCTGCTCTTTCATTAACAGTAAAGCAACTTTTAAGTATTACAAAAAACCATGAAGGACAAGCACTGTTGGTTATAATGAGAAATTACCCAATAATGTGATGTTTTTCCTTCTGGATATTACCAGTACTTCATTCTGGGCTAGAATGTGAACCCTCTTATTCCCACTGGTAACAGATTACTTGCATTGATAAACCTGCAGAATCCAGTGAGACTGTTTGTGCAGGCTATTATTAATTACCAAGAGTGAAGAAGTTACAGTATTAGAATATATATACATACACATTTCCCAAACATCTGTATGGAGGAATTTATCACACTTCATGGCAGCATAGAGATCTCAATACTTCATGTTACGTTTTCATCTATGTATTTTTATCCTTCCCAAGCTGAAGTTCCAGAAAAGTACACATTTCCATATGTAGATTTGTACAGATTTTCTAAGGTAAGTAAAAGGAATGCTTCAAGTCTGAAGCATGGTATCTTGCATGAGGGAGACAGAAGGGACAGTGTCTAAATAATCAGTCTGGTGGATGAAAAAACAACTCTTTCATGTATTTCTTCTTAGGCTGTGATGTGTTATTTATATGAAAGAAAGAATATATATGCCACAGGGTTGAGGCGAGGAGGGAATGGCCATTAGGGTTAACCAGGGGAAGAAGATGGGAAGAGCTGCTGGAAGAAGCATTGCGAACTAAGTATCAGACTCAGCTACTTCCTGAAGGCATCCTGGTATGCTTTCTCCCACTAATCTGGGCAGGAGCCTGAATATGGATTGTAACTGCTTTCTGCAACAACAACATGAGGCTTCTCTTAAGTACAGCCTATTCAACCACAGAAGAGGTACACTGGATAGGGAAGAAGGTTTTCAAATAGATAATTGCTCGTAGCTCTCAAAAAAGCTTGAGCCACAGGGATAAGAATGGGGAATGATGTCTCATTTTCTGGCCAGGTTCCTCTTAGATTCACAGATCACAGGGTATAGAGCGTTTTTATGATGTTCCCTTTGAACATCACAAAGGTAAGTTTGACCACACTCAGCTTGGAAAACCTTAAAGGGTCATAGTTTTCCTGGAAATTGAGTGCCACTCAAAATAATTTCTGGGGCTAGCAGCCTTACCATGCCAGTACATTTGTCAACTGTAAGATCACAAACTGCACAGTGTAATTCCTTAGTAATAACATTACTGCATTCATTGATCTACCAGAGTAACTGTAAGACTCACTAACCAAACCAGCATTGACAAAGACAGCTGCTGATGGGTTTTTTTATTACTATTATATCATCTTTCCACATCAGGTAAAGATGCTAATGGAATAAAGAGAATGGAAAATGCTTATCTGCCTACTGTCAGCTTCCTGTGGCACCCACCTTCCATTATGCTACAGCTAATCCCTAAAATTCAGTGTTTCTGTTAAAGAGTCTGAAGCCACATCATGGTTACAGTGGCTGCTGCTGGCTGAACCTCCAAACTTCCAACACTATGCCTAATACTACTGTGGCATCTCTAATTTCTGCATACATTAATGCCGTACTGATGGTGATCTAGAACTGGAACCTGTTTCATCACACAGGACATGTCTTAAAAGTTGTGGCCAAGAGGCCAGCTTCACCCAGACAGTAACTAGATGAACATGACGTCAACCACATCAACCAGCAGCCAAAATGATTCATTAAAATGAGCTAACAAAGCAGTACCCCCAGTATATAAAAGATGCTGACACAGAAATGCCCTCACCTTGCTGCTGCTGTCTGCTACCTCTATCAACCAGTCAATGCCAGCATTAAATAGGTAGAGATAAGACACAGCCTCCTACATTTCTTGATAAATAGAAACTATGATATGAAGTTAGCATTAATTCAAACACAACCTTATTTTGTATTGTAGAAATCCTCTTCCCAATCCACTATAGAGACTCTGATTTGCTTTATCAGTGCCAACAAGGCTTTTCATCACATTACCTTCAAGTTTTCAGAGATCTATAAAACAGTGCTGTGCATGGTTTATGATATTCAGCTATCCCCAAGAGCTGTCTCCAGGTAAAGGTCTATGTGATAATAGAACAACAGTCTCGAGTCAAGCTGAGCCTCCTGGCCTTTGCAATGACATTTATTGCAGATCCAAGGCAGTAACACAGAAGCTTTTTCCTCATTTTTTTTTCCACAGACCATTGAGGAAAGGGTTGCTTCAGGCAGCTTAACCAGCTCAGTACCATGCTTCTCCCTCCACAAACACAAAGGCATGTGCACGCAAACCAAAACAAACAAACCAAGAAAACCAGGAAACCACTCCTTTCTTACTTCCCTTTCCTCCAGTCTATGGCAATGGTATGTGCACAGTACCACGACCTGGTAAACGCTTTGTAGGTGACACAACAGCATTCTCATCCATCTAAAATGATCCATAGGGTCTTCTCAGAATTTGACTTTCTGGCAACAGGCTCTTAATTAAAAGCAGTGCTCAACCTGAGACTGATCACTAGCTCAACTGTTAAATGTGTAACTATACTTTTGGCTTCAGACACTTGGACTGAAGCATGGTCTGATTCCAGTTAATTCACACCATTTTTTGCTGAGAAGGCCATGGAATATGGTTCATGGAATTCTTCACTGAATCACAGAATGGTTTGGATTGGAAGGGATCCCAAAGGTCATCCAGGTCCTTCCCCCTGCCATGGGCAGGGACACCTTCCACTAGACCAGTGGAAGCCCCATCCAACCTGGCCTTGAAAACTAGGTCACATCATATCATTCCCGGTAATGCTAGGAAGAAATACTTTTTCCATGTGGGGAGATTGCCAAACTTATTTAAGAGCCTTTAAATGTTAAAGGTGCTATACAAACACAAAGCCTCCTTGTTTCTCTCTTTGTGCTTTATAGGTCATGGTTTATATTTTAGACTGCCCGCCATAATAAAGTGTGTGTGTGTGGGGGGGAATACTCCATTCCAGTTCCAATTGCTCTTGAGATTTTAATTCCTAAGTTTCAAATGTGAAGTCTCATTTTTAGAAATTTTTGCTGTGAAAGATAAACTTATGGAGCTACACAACATATCCACTGTCCTTGCTCATCCTCCAATAGCTTTTTAATCCAATAGTCAAGTTCTGCCAAATTTGAGAGAAAGGTAGACAGCAATTTCAAACCAAATTCACTCTTAGCAGTTTAATGAAAAGCAATGACTGTTGAGAAATCTGTAGAGCTCAACTATTATACTTTCTGCTTGGCACTTGGTAGTTGCTGAATATTGGTGGGCCAGATAATACACTCAGTGTACTATGCTGGCCAGACAATGGTGCCACACATTTGAAGTGTCATCAGGAGCTCTGGGAAGACAGAGGAACAGAAGTGATTGGACTTTTACAGCAAGAGAGAGCAGCATTTGGAAACAAGGCGCTATTCCATTAGCAAAAAAAAACCAGGATTCATTATGTTTGCTGCTTTTAGAACAAAATGTTTCTATTTCAAGTCAAAATATCCTATTTATCTACAATGAGAGTATTTAGCTCTACTGATTTCAATAGGACCACTAAGGGACAAATAACTAAAACCTGCGAGTGATGATGGCTCAACAGATCTGTACACCTGTACGGAACAACTCTTGGTGTCAGCATTACAAGTTAGCATAATTTTTACCATCAGAAATGATACAGTTGGTTAAAATGAGTTTCACAGAATTTAAAGAATTTTTCATCTGAAGTGATTTTTATATCTTCACTCAAACCAAGTAGCACCTACACCTTGAATGACCCCATTCATTTAGATTAGATCACTTACCTGGAGTAAAGTACTACTCATTTTGAGTAGGCACATCAAACTAAGAGCCTTCAATTTTGCTTAACATGAATACAATTTTGAGAAGGACCTTAGCTAAGGAAGAACTAACTGAAAGGACTCCTAGGAGCATACAGAAATTAGAGCATCTGTTCATCTGACTTCTAAACAAAACACGAGTTGAGTTTCTGAATGCCAATAGACTTTATAGTATTTAAGCACTGATTCTGTAAAATTACTTTCATTAGCTTTGAAATGTCCACCGAAATAAAATTCTGGGGTTTGTGGATCTCATTATCATGTCCATTTTTACAAAAACTATGATGATTTATTTTATTAAAGGGTTCAGTCTCCCTAATGCAAATCTGACACAGACTGGTAAAAGAAAATCATTGCTCTTCTCCAGAATCTCTCAGTTTAAAATTTCCACCAGCTGCCTATTACCTACCACTTTTCCAGCATGGACGGCTGATCAAAATGAATTTAGAACTTTTCTGCATGAAATGTAAGTCAAGTAATTCCCATTATTGCCTTGCACCTTTATATAATATAGGTGGTTACAAAATGACATTTCTGAAATCAAAGTTGCTTTAAATGTCCTAATGCAGTCAACATGAAACATTTTAATCCATTATAACTCTATTAAAGGTAACAAGGATACAACATGCCTGCCTCTGAAAGCTTGCCAAATGTCAGGTGGAAAAGAAGTCAAATATCTATAAATAAGGGAAAGTTTCATTCTTCCTCCAGCCTTGTAAAGTTATAGTTAAATTTCTTGAGCAGTGTCTACAGAAGTGGAAATCACATTCTTGGATAACATATATGAGAAGACAATGAGATGAAAAATACTCCCAGACAGATAGAATGCAAAGGCATTATGAGACTGAAATTAACAAACTCAACTACTCTTAAAGACAATAGGACTGTTGCGGTCCCCACATTCATACATTAGGAAACGTCAAGGCCCTATACTTCAATTTAACCACTGCTACATTAAATTCCATTAAAATAAACAGACTGCACATGAAGTGATTTACTTCTTACAGCTTATTAGTTGTGCCAACGTATAAAAGAAATGCAGTTAGGGGGCTAGTTAGTTGAAAGGATTTCTAACAGGATGCAGAAAATAGGACATGAGCTCAAATACTACGCAGGTTGATAGAGACCAAATGTTGTTACCATCTGTTGGTGGCCTATGTGAAATCATTCAGTGCTTCCCTTCCAGGGACTCTACAAACTCAACAGATACCTGGCAAAAGTTAGGAATTCCATAAGCCAAGTAACTTGAGATGTTACGAGTTTCCAAGCTTGCTCAACTGCAGGTCCTGTAAGCTGAAGACACCAGGGTCTGAACATCTCCCACAGAAGTAGGTCTGCACAGATGTCCATATAGGCCAAAAAACAGTGGTGGGAAATCCAAAACTAAACTTTCTCTATGTAAGTCCATCAAAAGACAAGGTACTTTTCAAAGAAACAATATAATAATTTTTAAAAGTCATTATTTCATGCAAAACAGAGTGCCTAAAGTTATGTTTTTAGTCAAGCACCCTCAGTTGTATCCTGATTTTCAGAAGAGGTGCAGCATTTCTGGCCATCTTTAAAAATCAAACCCGTATTCTGCAATGAAGATGCAAACATTTGAAATAGCTGGCCCTAAGTTATTCAATTACGTTAAAACAGACAGAAGTTTGGCTGCAAATGTTTAGGATGCTTCTACATTAAAGACTTTATTTCTTATTGTCTTTCTTAATAACACAATACTCCAGCTATCCAACCTTGCATTAACTTAGTTATTTTTATGTGACATTTATATTATCTTCCCTGCTAAATTGTGCATCTCATAATTTCATCTTGAAAAATCCTGAAATACTTAGAGAGCTCTAAAAAGTAGTAAAAACTGGTCCTACAAGAAATGCATAACATGGTGAAGATAAAAGAACCGCTAACTGTAAGCCTGTTAAATTCACAGAAGAACAATAAAAGCACAAGGACATCAGATGCTGGATTAAACTAAGATGCTACTATTACTTGCAGCAGAAAGATAGTCCTGGCAACACTGCAACTTAGTTTGCTGGGATGGAAACTCTTCTGAAAATAGCAACTTGTATTATGGACAAGGTGCAGTGAAGTTTAACATTGCTTGTTTGCAAAGGTAGTGAAGAGTAAGAAGTTCTGTGGCATACATGCTCTCCTGTTGATTACTCAACTACTAACAGCAGGCAAACCAGCGTGGGAGCATTTCTGAATACTTTCAAATAGACATACATGAGCTATAGCTGTAGAAAAACAGAAAGAGCATAGCTCCTTGCAGATGTGGCATCCTGAAATGCAAAACCAGCAACTGTTCTTCTAACAAAAATGAACTGAAAGATATTAAATCTTTGGAAAAATACAGAGCTTAAACTTCCCTGAAGCATATGAATCCACCACTGAAGCAGCTGTTAGGTTGCTAGAGGCGTCTCAGAGGCAGACCTGGCAAAGGGAAGAACTGATGAGCAGGCTACATATTAACTGCAGTCTGGTAGCACTATATTGCCTTTCTAACTCCAAGCATGAGTAAGCCCCAAAATTCACTTTATTTCATTTGATATACAGAGTAATAACTGATTTTAAAAAGCCCCACATTTTCAAATCAAAGCTAGCCCTCACTGGCATTACAACTTCAGAGATGCATCGGGTAAAAAAAGAATACACTGCAAAAATGTCTGGTTGGTGGGCTCAAGGGAAGCCTGAAAATAAGAACCAGCAAGCAGCTATACGAATTATACTGTGTCTGGAAAGATTTCCTAGTCATTATGATAAAGATTGATCCTGGGACATCAATATTTACTCATGTTATCAAATCTGCACATGAAACAAATAGTGTTTAATAGGGGTACACAGATCCAGCTGTATTTGAATCTTTAAGGTTATTAGACCATTATAATAACAGCTAACAGAGTCTGGCTAGGTTGGGCCAATTCACTTCCTTCCTACTTTTTTCTATTCCACAACATAACAGATTTCCAATTGTGGTCTGGCACAAAAAATGCTACATGCCTTGTGATTATGATAATTGCTATCATTCTTCTTTGGAAAGTCCTTATGCCGTTGTTTGTAAGCAACAATTCACCACCAGCTTCAGAGGATAAAACGCTGCAGTAAAAAATACACATCTTTTTCTTTTCACTGCTTTACATAGTTGAGTAACTACTGGGCATGGTTTAACCACTGGATTCCACAACAAGGCTCGGAGAGAACCTGACAAAACAGTTTTGGAGGGTAAGCTGGTCATTCATCTCAGCAGGGACGAACTCAGGCATCAACTCTGACACTCCATATGCCAGTACTATTAGCTATGACTTAGCTCACCCATGTATGCAAGAAAGGTGAGCAGTTCATCACCCTCCAACAGTAATCCAGCTTAATTAGAGCAGAGATTTTGTGTAAACCCAAAGGTCTGGCTGGAGGAAATTACGATTGCTTTTTACTCCCTTAAGTGAAGATCAGTCTTCAGTAGTTTGAGAAGCCTTATTTTAGTACAGCACTTTATAGTAACGTCCAAAATAATGTTAAGAACCCTTCAAAACTGTTATACCAATGCACATGGAAAATTATTCTGTGCAGAAATGTGCTCAGGGATAACCCATTTTTTAATCAATATTCATCTCAGTTTGCTAAAAAAACCAAAAACCAACAACCCAACACAAAGCAGAACATTTCCCAAGAAAGGAAGGAAAAAACAATAGCTCAAATACATTAAAAACCAGCTGTACAGAATCAGATACTAACCCGGAGGTTTTGAGGACGCCTGCACTACAGTATCTCTTTCCTAGATTCACATAAAGCATATTTCTAAAAACCCTTCTACATCTCACACAAAGATTAAACCCATTGAAGACACCCAAATATAAAACTAGTGATTGTATGCTATTTGCCTTGAAATCTGTTAAATTAAATTTTACAAGTCATAAGGGAAGGAGGGCTCTCTGTCTGCCTTAGAAATGTTCATCTAATGAACATGAATCAGAAATTAAGATTCGTTATTTAAATCTTAGACGGTTTTGTTCATATCCTGTTTAGCTCTCAAAGGACACTACATACTCCTTGCTCACACATGCTGGAGTCTCAGTAAGATGGTTATTGAATGAGAGGCTGGCTTTGTGATGATTTTGCCAGCTTTTCCAGTAACAATGCAACCTAAACACTGCAGTTAAAGCAGAGAGTAGTATTTTTGGAATACCCTGCTGTTCTAAAATACATTGTGAATATTAACATATTAAAGTAAATTAGTTTGCGCTCATTACCGTAAGCAATTACTTACTATTTAGATGCTGCTGATATTAAATTGGCAGGCAATTTCCAAGAATTAATACATAACATAAAAAGCTTTTCAACATTCTAACAGCATGAAAAGTCAAATGTTTCTAGTAACAAAGTCCCTTATAGATAGATGTCTCTCTGCATATATAAAAAATACGCGTATCTCTATCTATCCGATACCTCTTCTTCAGTTGCAAGCAGATAACTACCTAAGGCTTTGTGACAAGCTCTTTATAAACTCTGTTTTGATGCTGTGGAGTAAATCACAAATACCTCAGGCCAAATGCGACACTAACAACTCATTCACACTGAAAGAGAAACTGTTTTCATGCTCATTTTTGAAAATCATAGTTTAGAAAATACATCGAAGTGAAGTTCATTTCTTTGTTCTCAAAGTTATTATTTGTTTCTGGTATAACACTGCCAGATTGCAAAGGTAAATCAACACTCATGTCCTCAAGATACGGGCAGGAACAGAACAAAGTATGGAGAACCTGTCCTGCTTTCGGCAGTAACAAAAACCTGAGTCCATTTCTCTTCACTCCAAGCAAGCAGTAATCCCAAATGAAATAACCAAAGTCACCTCAAAATAAAAACTCAAGTGAGAAAAGAACCAGGTCTCCTTTTCTGAAGGACACTCAGTGAGTATTACAGAGACATTCTTAATATGGTCTTCAGCTTAACCACAGAAAAGGTGCAGATCATGTATCATGAGCCAAAGAACTCAAAGAGGTTTGCAAGGAGTCTAAAACAATGAGAACAATTGCCTTTGTTGCTTCATTTACATCTTGGTGCCAAGCTTCAACTGAATTAAGCCCCAGCTGAGAAACACAGCATGCCTTTTTGGCTTACATGACACATTCCTTATTTTGCTCCACACAAGAGTGGAGTCAGTGGCAGAGGCATCCCAGAGTACGTCCAAGGAATGAGGTTAAATGTGGAAATTTGGAACAGGCTCTTCCTTCCTCTGAGCCAGCCCATACTGCTGAGAAGCAAAGAACATGCACCCAACGTCCTATCTGCCAGCAAGTGCCTCAAAGTTGGTCCTCTGGATACAGCATGGACACACTAATCCTTATGTTCTTGGTGAGCAGAAAGACCTCAGTACACCCAAGTGGAATTTCAGACACATGCGTTGTTAGTAATACACTCACAGATCCTGTTCTGGTGGAATTAAGCATCTATTGAAATTGCAACCCACTGGTTGAGTGTGTAAGACAGTAAACTACTTGCATGGGTATTGTGCCTACCTACCTGCTTATACAAAACTGCGGTTAATGCAACCATGAACCTTAATGAGGACCTTGGGAATCCAGGGTACCAGAAACAAACCACAGTAATTTAAGCAATTCCCAGAATACGTTTCTAAAAATATAACTTGTGATCTCAGGTCTCAATCTCTCAAGCTACGTTTCAGTCTGGAACCAATCACTATAACCATCTTACCTCATAAGATACACAATATGTAACAGAAACATTAATGCACCCTTCACTCCAGAGGCACAATGATCCCTCTCTGCCTTGCTCAATTATGCACTCTTATATTATCAGGTTGGAAATATCGTGATAAAAACAAGCATCATTTTTTAAATAATCATTGAATCAGTTCTTAAATATCTTCTGCACTGTTCAAAGCTGAAGCACTTTCTGCACCTTTCTTGTTACTACCTTTAAAAACATACATTTCTAGATGTATTTATGTTTTTAAATCAAGCTTTCCAATTAGCCTTCTGAAGTTAAATTGCTTGACTTTCAGAGCTAAAAATGATGCGCGCCTTGGTCTCTGAAAGAAAGTAATGAAGTTCTCATCTGATTAGCAAACACCATTTTTTAGTCTTATTGACCTTGAACAGAAACAAACGTTCAGCAACTGTTTGTAATGAGACTGCTTCAGATAAAGTGATATCCTCAGAGCAGGGCTTTAATCACTCCGTATTTTCCCTTTCATCAATCCTTCACCCTCTCCTGTTTCCAAGCCTAATCCGCAAGAGTTCTGACAAACTGTTGGGTTTCTAAGGATGTGGTGGAAACCAGGAGCAGCTCTCAGAGCTACAGGCCATGCCTCCAGAGCTCCAGAGCTCTCCCTCTTCTCTTGGGAAAAAATATATATGACCTTACAGCTGATGCGCAATATGAGTGTCCTCAAGCTACTAACTCCCCATACACTAAAGAGAAGGAATGGAAACTTCAAATTACCTTTGATAAATAAAAGATGACGCGTAACAGCATACGAGGAAAAAAAATAAATCACAAATCCCAAAAGAGCAATTTCTACATTTTTCTGGAGAAATACGGTCTCATCTACACCCAGAATCTTAGCTCACCATAAAATTTAGTTATACGATTGTCAACCTAAAACCAAAATAAAAAACACAAGACTATTTCCTGCAACTGCTATTAATTCCTATTAAACCCTACTGATGTTTGTAGACCCAACCTTTTTCATATCTGCACATGATGAAAAATGTCATTTGTTTTATGAGCAGGAATCCCTCCTAAAGTCTTATAATCTTACAATACCAAAAACAGAGAGAATTTGAACTTTCACTAAGAAAAAGCAGACTTTTGGATTAACAACTGAAATGAAAATTTACACATGACCCCAAAATACCCTAAAGGCTCCTTAAAAAATAAAGAGGAGGTCCTGATGTGTAGATGTATGTAACAGGGTATTTTTATGTTCCATGACAGTTTACTTTTCAGCATCTCACAAATAAACTACTGCACTCACCACTGCCAGAACAGAAATAATAGTACAATTAACAGTAAGGCTAGATGCGATAATCTGCCATGTCAGAAAGTGATGTTGGGACCTGATGCATTTTAGCCAACTTAAATTTTGTGTGACTTTATCCTCAAAGCCTAGGTAAGAGCAGTTCCACGTACCCATGAGGTGTGGGTTTAAAGGAAAGCAGAGGGTAAGCACACACCACAAATAAGGGAAAGGAAACAGAAAAACTTTGGATTAGATTACAGTATATCTCTTCAACACCATCGGCAACAGAACTGAATCTAACACTTGCAAAAGAGTTGGAAGAGGACACAAGATTTATCTTCCCTTCCATGACAGGACAACCAAGGAAGAAAATGTGATGAAGAAATTCAAGTTGCTCTGTGAGCCCTTTTATGCTCATGTAGCACATCTTAAAAGGATGTTAGATGTAAAAGAATCAGTCTTGCGCTAATTGCCGTGCTGGTGGGTGGAAAAGTCTGCTATTGTAACATGGTATCTCAACCTGATAAACCTGACATAATTGCAAAGCATAACCAAATCACAAGCAAATCCTCTGAAAGCATGTTGAACAAGCCTGGAACCCCCAAAGCCCAGCCTATGTTACCCCAGGTATATTATCACCTCTTTCCTAGGGCAGCATCAGTGTCCAAAAGACCTTGTGGTACACTGCTTCAGGAAGCTGTGGCTGCTGAACTAACATCTCTTCCTCCCCTGGACCAGCCCAGATGGCCTTGTCTAAGAGCTGTGGATTTTTACACTGCCATGGGACTGAACCTACAGCCCTGAAGAGCACACTTCTCTCAACATGTCAGGGAGCACTTAAATAATTTGTGGATGTTTCATCGGAGGCTAATCTCACTGCATAAGACAAAAGTGATAAAGAAAGAGTGAAAGCCACAAAACTGCAGATAAACAGAATCCATGAGGTACTGTAGAGTAATGCAAACACAAGTGATTGTCAGCTTCTATAAAACCCACCTAATTAGAGCTGTTATCAAAAGGAAGGTCATGTTAAATGGTACTAAGCATACCCTGTACTTACACTGATATTCATGTTAATGTTCATCAAAGTGAGTCCTGTTTTAAAAGGGATGATTACTTAGTACCATTATCAGTCTCAGCCTCAATATATTATGCTGTCACTAATACGCAGAAACCTCAGCTTCAGGAAAAGATTCATTATCTCAAGTGCTGAGCTGGGTATCTCAGAGAAAATACAGTTTCTGCACAGAAAAGAACACACTGTTTGAACAAGACACTGTGCCCCTGAGTTCTCCCTCCAGTTTAGGTGATGACCTGGATCCTACGTCAATAACTCAATTTATTAATTCTAGGCAGCATAAGGTAAATTGATTTTTGCAGCAATTTGTACTGATGGACAAGTGCTACTGAGGAACCTTCTTCTTTACAGAAGACATTTTAGCTGTCACATTGCATGTAACAATAGTTCCCATTGCTTCTTTACAAGTTGGCAGTCTTAAAGCATGTTCAAAAGAAGCTAAATTGGTATGTTTTCCTCATTTTCTTCTGTGCAACGTTTTATAAGGGAATAAAGTGCCATTTAATCTAAAAAGATAAAAGATACTCTACACTATTATGATTTGGAATTTTTTGCCTCAGTGTATTTCATTTATTTATTTACAGTCAAGACAGATAAAAAAAGAACAAGCAGCCTGACCTTTGGAAGCCTCTGAGAAAGCCCAGCTCTGAAACTACAACAACCAGCACGGCCTTATTCCCCACATTCAGCAGCTAACAATCACACACAATGGGAGAGAAAAATGCAACTCTGTAGAAAACTGGTCTTGGTCACGTAACACAGCCTGCTCTCAAAGCACCTGAAGACATATGCTTTGTGAACCCTTTCAGACCTTCTGGGACCCACCAGCTAACTCCAGTGATGCTCTGCAAGCAGCAGCTCCCGGTTTTGCCAGAAGAGATTTATATATATTTCTGTAGCTCTCTCTCTGTCATCTCATATTCAATATCATAAAATCATAGAATGGTTTGGGCTGGAATGGCCCTTAAAGCTCGTCCAGTTCCAAACCCCTGCCACGGGCAGGGAGACCTTCCACAAGACCAGGTTGCTCCAAGCCCCCAGGGAAGGGGCAGCCACAGCTTCTCTGGGCAACCTGTGCCAGGGCCTCACCACCCTCACAGGGAAGACCTTCTTCCTTGTATCTAACCTAAATCTCTGTATCATCTGCCTTTCTGTAAGCACCATAACATTTGCTCCTCCATAATCCATATCCATTTTGCATAGCTGGGTGTGAGGTAGTTGGAAGGTATGGTTCCACACACGGAGAACTCAAGACTCTGCAGTCCTTACCCAAAAAATCATTGAAAACCAAGGTAACTTGTTCAAAACAGCACACTCACTGCAGCAAACAGACTGCATTATAGGCCAAAGGTTTGCTTCAAACAGATTTCAAACACACAGTAACAAGTCCAAGGTCAAGCTCACCAAAAGCAGATACTGCAGCAGTAATAAACACGCTGGAAAGTTAAAGAAACAACTGGATATAAATGTAGAGAAAATCTATCATGACTACTGTTAATTCTCTAGCAATAATCCAACACCCCAAGCAAAATAGAAGCAGAATATGTCAGTCATGCTCAGAGAAACAGAAATCACCAGCATATTTTTCCAGCCCTTTTTTATACTGCATTAGTAGTGGCTTGGTTTTTATTGGGGCAGACATACAGTGCAGTGTTCTATACCATGCAATATGCTATATCACTCAGAGGGTGTACTGTTGATTTTATTGATTCAGTTTTCACACTACCGTAACCCCATTAGTGTCAGCAGAGCAACTGGAAATTGCAAAGGGATTCTCGACTGATAGACTCTGATATTTCTAATTTTCTAATGTAGACAGGGAGCTTTATTTCTGTTTTTTCATTTGACTTTTCCTTCCTAATAAACCCACTGCTATGGGACATCTACTCAGTGGTCTGCTATTAAAAAAGGGACAGAAGTCAGTCCATTAGAGTTATTCATTAGTAGTATTAGGATTTTACAAGGTGATAGCATAATCTGTCCTTTGCCTGAAGTAAACACTCTTAAAGGAAAGTCCACAGGGAGAATAAAACCGAAGCATTTTTTAAAGTGGTGAATATTAATCAGATATATAGCTGGAGGAAAAAATAATGTTATAACAGGAAGACAGAGCAAGCAGATCACGCGACAGGCATGGTACCAGGGAAGCAAAATATGTCAGTAGCATATACTCTGGAGAGGAAGGTGGGGGAGAAACAGTCAAGGACAAATTTACAGGAGGAAAACATGATTATCACTAATAGGAGATGGAGAGGAAAATGAGGACAGAAAGGTGAACGTTTGGATACTTGCACTAAAATCAGCACCCTGGGAAAGGCGAGCTAGACGTTCCACAGGTGGAAGCTCCAGGCTCTGTTACAGCCCAGGAAGAGAATACCAGTACTAAAAACTACCATTCACGTTGTTATGATTCATTTGTTGGAGGATACCTACAGTCTTCACCACCACACCTCTGCCTGAACAGGTCCAACCCTTCTTGTAATCTTCTAGACCTTTAGACTATGGTTTTTCTATGTCTGTACTGCTTTTGGTACTATCAGGTTCTTGCCCACAGAAATGTTAACTAAACTCACAGCTTCAAGATAAATACTTGCTAATAATGCAGCTAGGCATTTACTGAGCACAAAAGAACAACTGTAGCATAAAATGAACAATAACACTACCTATATGGATCATGTGAGATAATAGTCTCATAAATTGTGACTGTGGTAAAAGTGATCAACACTGACTTGCTCTTAATAGGCCTTCTACAAGGTCAGTCATAAAGGATTAGGAGAAAAATATGCTCTACAGTCTCTATTTGTTTAGAAGCCAGGTTTTCCATTTAGTACATTGTAAAGCAGATTTTGCAATGTTAAGGAAAAACAAACAAACAAAAAGCCACACTGGACAGATAGAAAAGAAATCTTCTCATTTCTTCCTACTTGTATTTTATTAAGTTACAATGATGGAGGTATAGGCATTTGTACTGAGCCCAGGGATTGCATCTTTTCACACTAAAACCTAAATAAATTAGGAATAACTCATCTGAGAACCACTGAAGCAAAGCACCATAACATTGAAACAAAGATTGTATCTGGAGCTGTGAAAATAGAAGCACCACTCGGAAGGGTTTGCATGTCCTGTGCTAGCTCCACAGAGCGTACATAGACACAACAGAGTGAAGCTCATATAAGCTTCCCTCTTGGAGGGAAGGTGCGGAAATTCATCTCCTAGAGTTGCATCACCCTATATATTCATCCTATCTTTCCTAAGTAGATAACTGGCAATAGAAAGAGTCCCTTCCCAGAGATGCCTGCCTGTCTTAGATATGATGACTGAAGTTTAGATGCTTGTCCTGGATGAGGCGAGTCCCACTTCCTCAGTGAATCACAGTGCTATTTGCAGCCGAATAAAAAGCATGTAAGAACACTGCCAACCAGTTCAGTTGCATAGAAGGGCTGATTTTCTGTACTAACACAGATGGGGGAGGAGGAACAGGTCATAATACAGCAAGCAACAAAGCAGATGTTTCAAAATTGTTAATAAATTATAACAATTATATGATAAGTCATTATTTAGGCTTGTTAACTGACCATCAGATCTGGATAGACACTAAGAACAGAGAAGATGTAAAAAGAGACACACGAAAGACTTGATTTGCACCAGCCCAGAGCTTTCACAATACAAAGCTTACCATTAATTTTGTAACTTTGAATCTTTCACAAAGAATTAGTTCTTTCATTGCAGTTTCTAAGATTCAGTAGCTCTGAATCATTTGCAAGCATTTTTCCTATCCTTTCAGTCCATACATAGGCAACAGAGAGCACAGTAAGCGTGCTGCTAATCAATCTCATCCTCCCATGACATCAATCTTGGATTTGTATCAATCCACTCTTAGCTAACATAAATCACTGCTTCAACAACAGAGCCATAAGATAAATATATGAGGAGTGAGGTGGTATAGAAGACTTCCTCCTAGCCCTGGGGGAAATCCAGAACAAATGCCCAGTAGGAGGGAATAACAGATAGAAAAAAAGCTCACTAGTAACAAACAAACAAAGAACAACTAAAGAAAAATGTCTCTGGGTAATAAAAGCGAATTTATATTGCCCCAGTTTCAAAGAAGAGAAAATGTCACTTGAGACAATTTTCCATTGAGCACAATCCTATTAAAATCAATGACAACTATTATTGAAGGAGAATCAAACTCTCTTTCCTAAATGGGAGCATTCCATATGACTCACAAGTGCATAAGGAAACAGAAAACAGTGGCTAGCTCCAGGCACGAGCTGGGCATCAAAGTTAAGTGCTTCATTCAGGATCATAGGTTTCTTAAGCAGTCTGAAGAAGAAACGTCACTCTGCATGGAAGGTTATTTAGGGCACCTAAATTTGGAACCTACATTTGTCCAGCAAATATGTAAGGGACTTCAAAGCCCTGAATTAAACCTAAACATTACAGCTCCAAAGTTAAGACAGTGTGAGTACTGTCAAGATATCCACGGACCCAGTGCCACTGTCCCTAGAGTGAAAAGTGTAACTGCTGTGTATGCTCTACTTTCATGATCTTGCTTATTCCTATTCGATCAGGAGATTATGAATTTCACATAGCGTATTAGGAATTAAATGTCCACCTGTTAAGAAGGACTAATAGAGTGATTCTTAATTTTTAATAGGAATAAAACATTTCCAGCAGCAGTCAGCACCCAATTTAAGTACATCACTGAACTATCTTGCTCTCTGCAGCTGTATAAGCAAGCCAATAGCAATGATAAATGACTGCAAATGAGTAGGTACATTAAGCCTACATAGTCAGTGCCTTCTGAGTTGCTGCTCTTGTATGTGTTTACCATAAACAGAAAAGAAAAATCAAGAGAAGAGCCTCTGGGAGAAACAAAAAATGGGAAAGTGCAGCGCTGGAGAATGTGTACTACGCTTCATCAGTGTGTGTCTAACACAGACAGAATCAAAGCAATATCCAGTACAACCTAAGAACAGAGCAGGAAGGGAGAACCTGAAGGCATTCCTTGGAACACTATGCAAAGTTAATTACTGTGAGTTTCAATAGTAGAAAGAAAGAGTATTTCAAAGCCTAACAAGATACATTGGATGCTACCTGTGGGGTGTTACGAGATGCAAATACTGAACAAAGCATCAAGAGTGAGGATTCTGAATTACCAAACCAAAACAAGAAAATAGGCAAGCTTAATTAAATTAAGGAAGTGGAATAGGTGCAGGGGAAGAACTGGAAAGTACAGAAAGCAAAGGAGGAAAGAAGAAAAAAAGTTGTTAGCTAGCAAGATAAAAGCCAGACAGAGAGATAGAAGTTAAAAAATAAAAACACTACAGAAACTGTATCTATGGCAACACTGAAGTAGAAATTAGTAGACATTTTTTCTGCATTTGAAGTCTGAAGGTTGAAAGAAAATCAAGCCAAGTTGCCAGCTATTTTTCTGTGGTCTGCATTATAGAAAACATGTCAAGAGGCAGAAAAGAAACTATCAATCAGGTCAGAAGAAGTGAAACACAACATCCTTCTTGCCTGCCTAATGAGTGTCACATTTCGGTCCTTGTTTTCTAAACACAAGATGCTAATAAATTATTTTGTGCTCCCTAAGAAATAGACATCTGGCTTGATTTGGGGGAATCAAATTTGATTTAAAAGAATGTAGGTTTTGTATGAAATTATATCAATTATTTAAAAAAAAAAAAACAAAATTAACTAATCTGAAGAATATAACCATCTGTTTTCCTCGATTGCCTTTTCTCACGAAATAAATATCAGAATCAAACACTTTTATTTGTACACTGTCAAATTTGGTCTTTAGATATATTCCCAAAACTTGTTAGCTACATGTACATAATTACAAACATAACTTGTAATCACTTATAAAATGCTACAATATTTTCCACTAGAGCTTGGTTTCTCCAATGTACTGCACAGCTCATATTCCTGGTTTTCTCTAAGCAGTTATCACTCCTATTTAAAAAGCAAAGCTTGATTTTTCATTGCTTTGTCCTCTGTTCAGTCATTTATACATGAGCAAGTGGGTGTGAAGTGCTGGCAGATGTGTCAGGCTATGTTACACTGCCTCTAACAACTACACAAGGAGGAAGGCCCTGGATACTTAACCTCACCACTTCTGTTCTACCAATTAGACAGCAATGTTCAAGACTTATTTATTGGCCTGTTTAACCAAAGGAACAGACTTGGAAGCTGGCTGTCAAGCATATATGTTAATAGAAGAACTCTGTAATGGGATTTTCAATCTATCAATTGAAAAAAAAAAAAAAAAACAGGTGGAACTTAAAAAGAAATGGTGCAAAATATTGGTGAACTGAAAATGTGACAATTTGAGATGAAAAAAAAAATCATGCACGTAGTGACAGGACAAGGCGGAATAGCTTTAAACTGACAGAGGGGAGATTCAGATTAGATACTAGGGAGAAATTCTTCCCTGTGAGGGTGCTGAGGCACTGGCACACAGTGCAGAGAAGCTGCGGCTGCCCCATCCCTGGCAGTGTTCAAGGCCAGGTTGGACGGGGTTTGGAGCAACCTGGTCCAGTGGAAGGTGTCCCTGCCCATAGCAGGACGTTGGAAATGGATGAGCTTTAACGTCCCCTCCAATCCAAACCATTCTATGAGTCTATGATTCTACGTCCAAGGCTTTGAAAACTCTGATTCTTATCTTAGGCATCACTGTAATTTTAATGTTTCTGAAATAAGTTTCATAAAATATCTATTTAAATTTGAAAATGAAGCACTACCTCACTTGGAGAACATTATTCAAAGGAACAATCTGACAACCCGAAACTTCCCTGCATGATGAAGCACATATCATGTATATACTCCGTGCATAAATTACACTCCTGGGTGCACCAGGAAATCTCATATTGGATAATTCTGTGGTCCACTGTTCAAAGTGCCCGTCTCCACTTCAGCTAACAAACATGCATCCAATGCAGTAATGACACTGCTGCTGATTTGAGAGTGCAGGACTCAGCATTTCCAGTACAGTGTTTTTAAATCTGCCTATAGTACCTCTAAAAAATGCCTCACGATGTTCCACATATACAGAAAATGTGTTAAAACATTTGAGAAAAGGTTATACCAGCACTGATGCAATACTTCCAAATGCTAATGTTTCAAATCAGTCCATAACTGAGGAACCTCTTTAAAAATCCTCTGTAAATTGTGAATTTTACAACTAAGAAGTCCCTAGCACTTTGTGAGCATAAACTAAAAACCAACAGAGACTTATAAATGTTTAAAGCAAGTGTAAGAATTTTGAGAGGCGCTGTTGAAGAGAAGTACCATTCACCCCTTTCTGGATGGACTTGCCACATGCCTCGGTCTTGCCCTTGTTCTCACCTCTACAAGCTCCCAGCTGCGGTCAACACGCATCAGCTGATGTACACTAAAGAAGATGAACTAGCTAGCCTCCATCATCCATAAAGCTGCAGACCTGGCTTCAGTGGTGCAACATTCATGTCTGCTTTAAAAGACACATCTGAACCCCTGGAATGTGTTGCAGTATGGCGCCTATGCTGTGCTTGGCATGTATCATGCTTAGATTTGTACCCTCACATACATTTGTTCTGCTATATATGAAGTTTAGGCAAAAGCTGCTGCAAAGATGCACAGTACACTGAGCAGCTTAAAGTTTCTGCTTCTATTCTGGACAATTTATCAAATGCTTAGTTGTACTTTAGAGATCTCTTTTCATAAGCTCATATTACAGCACTACAGGCCATACTGTGACTTCCCCAAGCTCACACTGATGAACCATTATTCACACAACTAACCCTACTGTGATAAAACTGCAGGACAGATATAAATACAGGGCAGTAAGCTGAAATCAGAATTCCTGATCTATTTCCTAGGTAGCTATCATTCTGCAACAAATATGAATGATTTATTTGATTTGACAATTTGATTTATTGGACAAGGGCTCTCTTCCTCACTCCCATCACTTACGAAGTTAAACATCTGCATTTTAACACATATATTGAACAATCTCCCTTTAAAAAGGTTCAGCTCAAAAGGTGACTTCGATTTTTTCTGACTAGATGCCTCTGCTATGAGAAAGAGGCAAACATCAGTACGTAGTCTTGGAGAGGAACTTCTTCTCATTTGCAGTACCTCCATGTAGCAGGAAAACAGTTCTGCTTCAGCCTAGCTTATGTTCAAGCATTGTTAACTTTGGAGTGTGGGGCTTCTGTTGTTTTCTCTTAAACAGAGAATACGTCAGTTTGCAAGCAAAAAGAATCCAGAAACAAAACCCAAGGATGTTCCTATTCAAAACTGCAAACACTATTTCCCTGATGCTTTTGTAAGATTAAACCCAGAGTATTAAAAGAAATATTCAAGCTGACTGCAGAGCACCAACAGCTAGCAGGATCCAGGATTGTAATGGTTCCTAAGGAGCTGTTCCAGCCTAACTAGTCAATGATCCCTAATCTAAGAAGGATTTACATGGCTAGTTTAACAACTCTGAATAGGTTGTTATAGTCTTACCAAATCACAGTTCCAGAGCATCACAACCTCAGAGACACAAATGGCTCTTTTGGAGTACCTCCCATTACTGAAGTGTATAATTGCTATTATCAAATCAGCGTACGTAACAACATACTAATTGATCAGTGAACTATAAAGGTAAATATTATGTCTATCTGAATCTTTTTCACGTCTCACATATGTGTAATTAAATTCACAAGTACAACATGTTGCTGTATTGCCTTTTCAGTAGAAAGTGACAGATCTATGTGATTTCTAAATAAAAGAATGATAGAAACTGCTTTTCAAGGCACTAAGCCCTATACAAGGAGAAATACTAATTTTAACACATGCTTTTTCATTAAATCATTGCCAAGAGGAACTTCAGATCACTTTGGTAGAAGGATGAATTCAACCACATCAAGCTACAGCCTGCAATTCTTCAGTTACAAGAGATTTTTAACCTTAAGCATGCTCTTGCTATAGCAGCACAATACCACTGTGTTTAATGACATTTACACTAACTTTAGTGACAACAGTGTTTGCTTCCGTGGAAATAAACTAATCATTGTACACAGGACTCATATGAGGTTTAAGTATTTCTCTGGCCACTCAAAGCTTTTGGAAGAAATACTGATTTTCACTGGGGTTTTGTTTGGAGTAAGCTCACCCCAACTTAATTCATAAGTGGATATGTCAGATGAAATACTCTCTGTCTCACACAGGTGACAATATAAATGCCACCTCCCAGTCTTCCCATGTGGGTTGCAGACAGAAAACTGTTCAGAAGTCAGTTAAATCAGACCAGCATCCTATTATTCACTGAGGCAATACATTGTCATTTGTGTCACAACACTAACAAGGAACAGAGAAGCTTTGCTACATTTAATACTGCCAAGTACAATCACCCAAATGACTGACAACAATCGCAGATAACTGACAATCAGTATAATTTTCCTATTTCTACCGTCTTAAAAATAGACCTTCAGCTTTGACAATGTTCATCTTGATTGGGTTTTGAACAACTTGCTGCAAAGACCATTTATCCTGGACATGCGAACATGGTACTTTTCTTAATGCTGACAGTAATCAGTGCAGAACAATAATCTCCTTTTTTTAACTTCCTAGTGCAAAATGTAATTCCTAAATCAAACTATGGAATCAAGTAGTTCAAGACAACTTGCTTTCTTGCTCTTACAGATAATCCATCACAGTGCAATTTACTGCCAGAAGAAGGTACTCCCTGTACATTATTCTATATAGTTTCAGTGTTTTATCAATCTAACTTGAAGTAAACCCACACTGAAGCAAACCCACATTGATAGGTAAGGTGAAAAGAACTAAAATCCAGTAAATATTTCTTTTTCCTTTGACTTACATATTTTTTTCTACTGTTTCAAAAATCTCGTACAGAAAAATGCAGCTTTTTTAGTGTGCACTGCCAATTCTCCTACCTATAAATGAACTGGTATTACTACTAATAGAATTGTAATTAAAGAGAAAGTCATCTGCATAAAGTAAAGTAGGCTAAAAGATGGAATCAGGCTCATAAACAGAATTTTTTACGCTCAAATGACCCTCCACGTTTGTAATATTGGTTTGGGATAAAAGCAGAGGGGAAAAACAGTGATAGAGAGGGAAGCCCTCCAGCTGTCTTCAACATGTGTAATGATCTATAAAATGTGGGGTTTGTTCTGGACTTCACCCACCTTCTTCCAAATTCCCATCTCTTTTTCTGTAAAGAAGGAAATCTTGAAAATGTTGTTTCTCACATAAGAACAGTCCCTAAAATCTTTCTTGTCCAATTAGTTCACTCTCAGATACCACACATGCATTTTTTGTCTCTTAAATGCTTAAAGATTCCCAATGAGATTTTGGCCAGCTTTCATTTGAGGAGTCAAGCTTAGTTAGTTTTATATTGGTTGAGACTAATGGGAAAACATGAGGAAGAGCAAAAAGGTCAAAGCAAATTGCAGAAGTATTTCTCCTAACAGCATTATCAGAAGTGTGACCATTTAAGGACACATTAAGAGAGAACGAAGAGAAAGGGAATAATTTCCCTAAAGGCTAATAGAAAACGCAATACTTGCAAGAAAGCATTCTCTTTCTCCTCTCAGGCTTGGCGTACTAGGGAGAGAAAATATCTTAGTAAGGCCATTATAAGTATCTTCCAGCTTTGACCAGCACAATTTATGAAAGATGTTCCAGATGACTGCTGTCTTGTGGGATCCTTAGTTTGAAATCTTTTAAGGCCATTCCACAGTGAATGCAAAAATAACTGGCAAGGATGAGACCTGGCAGATGACCACAAACAGGATTTCTTCCAGTAGTTCTGTCATTTTTAACGTCTTTGTCAAAGCCAAACCTTGCCAAAGTCAAGCGGAATATACAGGTTCTAGGAAGTGTGACTAAATACTCTTAAATGTCTATCGGCTGTACTTCATACTGCGAGTCAGTGATGCAGTGAGCACAGGATCTCAGCTCCTGGATTTCACTCTGTCTAAGCCAAAATAAAGCAAGTGAAACTAACAAGAATTCCAAAAAACCCTGAGGTTTTAGTGACATGGTTTAGTGGTGGCCTTGGCAGTGCTGGAGGAAGGGTCTGACTTGATCTTGAAGTTCTTTCCCAACCAATTTGATTCTATTCCTACTGCTTGTATTTCTTGGGCAAAATGCCCAAGGAAAGACCATGACCATGGGCCACCGTACCCAAGTAGGCATCACCAAAAAAACCCTGACAAATCCTACCTATGGAAAATGTGAATGTCATGAAAACACCTGACCTTCTCTATGGAAATGCTCACTTGCTACAGAAATGTCTAATGCAATTTCATAATTTTGTAAACACCTTCTAAATCTCCTTACAAGAGTTTATTTTGGTCCTATTAATAAAACAGTTGTTTTTTTCCCAATGTTTTCTTCTTTTCCTGCCTGAAACACATGGAATGTGACAAAACCAGCTAGGTCTGGCTATGCTAATGATTTAAATAAAATTGGAAAGAATTCAAAGTCCTAAACAAACATAAACAATAAAAATATCAGCAAAATACCAATATTTGGACTTCTGCTCAATTCACTTCCACAAATCTCCATATAAGATATATATATATATATATAAATGCTTCATATTTGACTATCTAAAGGGTAACTTTTGAGAATGAAGGTAGGACTAGACGATCTTCAGAGGTCACTTGCAAGCTCAGCTATTCCACAAACTTTCAGATCATAGAATTACAGCATGGTTTGGGTTGGAAGCAACTAAATAGCACCTAGTTCCAAACCCCTGGCCACGGGCAGGGACACCTTCCACTAGACCTGGTTGCTCCAAGCCCTGTCCAACCTTGGCCTTCAACACTGCCAGGGATGGGGCAGCCACAGCTTCTCTGGGCATCATGTGCCAGGGCCTCCCTACACTCATAGGGAAGAATTTCTTCCTAATGTCTCATCTCAATCTCCCCTCTGTCAGGTTAAAGCCATTCCCCCTTGTCCTGCCCCTACAGGCTGTTGTCAGAAACCCCTCTCCAGATTTCTTGTTGTCCCCTTTACGCACTGGAAACTGCTCTAAGGTCTCCATTGAGCCTTCCCTTCTCCAGGCTGAACAAGTCCAGCTCTCCCAGCCTGTCTTCAGAGACAGATAGAGGAGATGAAGGAAAAAGCTAGATGCTCTCTCTCTTTCTAACAAAGAAGGTGTGAAGAGAAGCTACTACAAAGTATAAGCAAAAGCAACAGTACTAACCTGATGCAACTTAGACTGCAAAGATGCTGTTTAACATCTTCTGCAAGAAATACAGGTTGCAATATTAATTTTTATAAGAATACAGCAATCAAATATCACTGTAGCTCTTCACGGATTTTATTGCAATCAGGGTACAGTTTGCTTTGCATCTTTCTGACTGTGCTAGTCTAAGTATCACACCAAGCTTGAAGGCACACTGTCTACGGCTCTCCAGGAGACGGGAACATGAATGACCAAGAACAGGATGACAACAATAGTGACCAGAACTGAAGGATGAAAAGAACAAAAAATAAGTTCTGGGAAAGTAACAGAGGGCAATATGATCATATTTGGAAGGATGAAATAAATTTTCATGTAATATTCCTTCCATTTAACCAGAAATGCACATTGCCCTGAAACAGCTAAATCATCACTGTGACTTGTAGTATTTTGCTCTTCTTTGGATACACAGCATCTGCAATTGAAGCAGTACAAAAAAGTCTAAGACTTTGCATATAATCTTGTGGTTTGCAGCTCCATAGCAATTGCAAAATCAGCAGTGAGCCATAATAACTGAACCAGACAAGGCTAAGAAAGTAGTTGGAAAAATTGGGAAAAGGACTGATTTCAGTTTGCATTTTTATTTTTCAATTTTAATTCTAATAATCCTATTCTTATGGCACCTAATACAATTTCCTTTTGCTGGATGCTGTAGAAAATAAAAGTAAATGACAGCTTTTACCTCACTTTCTATGCCTGAGGGAAATGCACATTTTCCTTTTGCACATTCCCATGTGAGACCTATATTAACTAGAAGCTGAAGCTATACGAATGAAGATCAAATTTAACTCAGGATTTGAAGCCCAACATTTGTAACTGTGGAGAAAGTATTTTAGTTCGCATTCATCCTTTTTTAAATAATATGCTCAGATCCTTAGAGTGTATGTCACTGCAGTTTCATTCTACCTCACCATTCAAAGATCTGTTCTCTTTCTTTACTTACCTGTATTTACTCTGAAGCAGGGGGCCAGAATATCTTCTTACATCTTTAAAAGATGCCTATGCTGCCTTCCTCCTAGCTTTAAAGTCTTAGAGTACAGACAAAGATCAGTAGGATATGACAACAACTTGCCAAAAGCACAATGTAAGCAAAGACAACTCCATGGCAGTGGTGACCTTGGAACTCATATTCTTATTTAAGTTCATTATGGATGTTTGTTATTAAGGCAAATGGCAACTCACTGCTCACAAGCAATTTTAAGAGGATTTTAAGGGAATCTCTCAGCTGGTAGAATGACAAAACAACAACAAAAAAGTCTTCTTTTACCTTGTTCTACAGTATTTGGTCTAAAACTACAGAAAATTGTCAAAATGACAGCAGTCACTCCATTATATTCTCTACCATGCTGCTATCAGGAAAGTTACCCTAAAGCCTGAAAAGCATTATCTCCTACAGAGATGCGCGGTTATATTTTCAATAGCAAAGACAGACACGGGATTGGAAATTACAATTCTCTTCAGGTTTTCACGTTTCCCCTTAAAGTACTGTTTATATTTCCGACATCAGCATAAAGATTTCCTAAAATAGTGTTGCTGCAATATTTTGAAATTAGAACTAAATATGAAAAACATTTCCCCATCATGATACTGTGGAATATGGAATTGTACAAATTGTCTGGATATTACCTAGCTTCATCTTTTCCTAAGATTAAATTCAGCATGGAGGGCAAGAATGGAAATTACAGTCCTTTCACTTAATATCTATGTCTTAGTATGAGATTTTAGAAAATCGTATTTAATAGATAACATGTATTTCTTCATGCTTTTCATGTTTCTGCCACTTGGTTTTCATAAAAAGGATGAAGCCAAAATAAGTGAATTGAACAACTCCTAACCAAGCTTTTCAATGTGTAACATGGATGTAGCATGCACCCAAATTATGAGAGCAGGGACAAGACACTTAGGTAGAAGCAGCCAAAAAGAATACAGCCAAGGTCCCTCCAGCCTTTCCACCTATCAATTGCAACTGAAGTCTGCACTTGATTTCCTTGCTGGAAAGAGAAAGGTAATTAGTGAATCACTCCTTTTGCAGGCCATTTCAGGAGTGATCCAGTCTAAAGTGAAAGGGAGGTTAGAAGTTACCGTCTTTGAAAAAATCCAGCAAGTCAGTTGTGTGGATGACACAGAAAACCCATTCCAGCATTTTGTTGCATTTTTTTTTAAGTCTTCCATTACGTCACTGACATTTTCCATCTTTACTAGGAGATGATTTGTTACCAGGATCTGACCCAGGCAGTGCTGGACCAGATGACGTTCAGGATTCCCCAGTACAGTTCACTGCTTGGCCAGCCAGTAGATTACATGCCAGCTGGCCGCTCACTGTCCTTCAGCTTTTCCTGCAGTGACATCCAGACACTTTCTTCATTGGCACCACTGGTCATCACAGTTTACACTTGCAACAAAATCACACTGTCCAACAAACACACTGAGTAATGCAAAGTCCTTGTTCACTCACTGAATCATTGTCTCCCAACGGATCTACAGTAAACTCAGAGCATATTTTATGTAAAACAGAGGAGTTAGAATACTATCCTCTATAAAAAATCAGAGCATTTATTCCTGACCTAGCAGATCACAAGAAATAAAAATTTTGAGACTATGATACAACAGGAAACAGGAGAGCTACCTGAGAAGCTCTAGCTTTAATATCAGTCCCTTAGATAGTCTGTTGACATCACATATTCTAAGCCAGACTTCCTTTTAACAGACAGAAGTTTGGGCTGATAGGTTTTTTTCTAAAGTTGACATTGAAATTAAAATAATATTCAAAAATCTACATGGCATATGGCATAGGTAAAATTTGTGAAAACTGGTATGCCTGTCATTATCACAGAATCAGACAATTATGCAATGGTTTGGGTTGGAAGGGACCGTAAAGCTCAACTAGTCCATGAACAGGGACAACTTCCACTAGACCAGGCTGCTCCAAGCCCCATCCAGCCTGGCCTTGAACACTGCCAGGGATGGGGCAGCCACAGCTTCTCTGGGCACCCTGTGCCAGCGCCTCAGCACCCTCACAGGCAAGAATTTCTTCCTAATGTCTCATCTAAATCTCCCCGCTGCCAGTTTAAAGCCATTCCCCCTTGTCCTGTCCCCACAGGCCGTTGTCAAGAGTCCCCCTTCAGATCTGTTGTCGGCCCCTTTAGGCAGTGGAAGGATTGTGGTTGTATTATCTTCTTTTTTTCCCTCCCTGATCTGCCTAAACCTACAACAGGGTCTTAAACCCCGTTTAACTACTTATTCAAGTTCAGAAAAGCAACATTTACTGCTTCTGTTCCACATGCAGGGTATAGTAGCATGAAACCAACTAGGCCACTTAGGTTTGCACAATAAAGCTCTTATTCACTGCCTAAGTGTTGTGCAAGGAAATAATTACTAAGGGCACTTGGCAAGGTCTATTTAATTTGCTACAGTATGAATGCCCTGTTTTTGTTTCAATCTAGAATGTAGGGAATTAATTAAATTTCTTTGTACTCTATTTATCTCTACAAGGAATGCAATACTGAGTCCAAATTCCAGACAAAATATCATGCCATCAAAACCCAACAGTGAGGTTTGCTGGGCCTGTTTTTTACAAATAGTAAATTCACATTAAGTAAGAAAATTCATAGACTTGCAGGAGTACAGTTCATAAATTTGAGTCAATTCAATGAGTAGCGTCAGTCACAAAAAATAAAGACTGATGATTTTACTGGGTTGCAAGGGTTGGGAAAGGTTAGGCAAAAAGTCAAACTGAGCATGAAACACTTTATCTTGATGTGCGCAAAATGTTACATTGACACCAGATGTTATTTTGTTATGGTGTTATTTTTTTTGTCTAATCAATCATTCCAATAATTTCTGTTCCATTTAATGCAAGCCACATCCCTCCTCTCCTCGTGTCCCTTCCCCTTGTTCAGTTCTATCACACCAGTGAGCACGTAATTACTTTGTACTTGGAATAAATCTAAACTATTCAGATGCTAAAAGAAAGAATGAGGAGAAGCTAAAGCTAAAAACCAAAACAATGAATTCTGCAGGATGCAGACAAGCAACAAAAATACTGCTGTCATTAAAGACAGAGTGACATTGCAGACGAACTTATGTCAGGAAAATAATGCATTTCTTTCCATTGTATACGTACATGTCAGAGACATAAATTACAGGTAGAGATTATCCAGGTACACCACTAATACTGATTTCCAATGGAATCAAGTGACTCAAAATGAGCAAAGAGGAAGGAAATAAATCAGTACATTTCACAATCACTTAATCCTTAGTAAATTCATTAATTTTTAAAAGGGAAAAGAATCATATCCAGAATTATGAATCTCATATGGCAGTGGTGTTTCCTGAACAAATCAGTTAATGTTAGCACTTATTACACTGAGAGGCCATTTGAAATTACTTTTTAAATGAAAAAGAATAGAAGGCAGCTTTGCACGACAACTGAACAAGATTAATTTCTAACAAGGACAGACTGTTTCCCCTATTTGTTCCAATAAAGTAACAGTTTTTCTCTTGGCCATTTCAAATTTACAAAGAGCAGGATGAAATTTTCTGCTTACGTACAAAGTACTGGCATTTTGATGAGGTAATGGGAAACTTAAATTTACCCAAGAGACTGTTTGAATATTCCTTCCGCCACTTTTTTTTCTTAATTAAAAATTCATGTTGCACTTAATTGCTCAGTTTGCCCAAAGTGTAATAAACAACTGAAGAAGCCATTGTGCACCAGGTAACAAATACATTACTGTGATATGACAAGAAATTACTGGCCCAATTAGGACATAGATTCTTTGGTGTATCATAAGAAAAAAAAAAAAAAGAGATCCCTAATGAAAATAAGATGCTCTGCAAAGCCAAAACACCATCCATGTATTGTAGGCTTTGAAGTCTCCTGGGAAAATTGAAAATAACACACTAAGCAAGTTACAGATTAAAGCCATTTACTTTCTGTGACATTTCGTGGCTCTGTACTGCAAGGGGGTATTAGGAAAGAACAGCATTATCAGCTATCCAGGGAGGGAGTAGTTTGAAAAATCAGAAAAGATTGCAGGGATTATAATGTAAATTACATGTTTTTTCCAACATGATGTTGTTACTACTTGAAGGTCTTGGTTTATAAAACCACGCTTTTGTTGATAGGTGCTTATTTAGTCTCACATAATGCACACAGCATCATGGCTGTCCCTTATCCACTCTGCAGAATCAAAGGGACACTCTCCTGTGATGTGCTGAGTGCATCCAACATTCAGGAAAGTCTCTGGGAGTTAAAAGCATCTGTCTCTCCCCTAAAGACATTCAGCACCTCACAGCAGCAAACTCAAAGGGAAAGTGTTAAAGACCCAATAAAAAAAATAAAAAAGAAAAATATAAAAAAGAAAGCTTACTTGAAAGGAAACTGTGGGTGGAAGGTCCATGAGCTACAAATCAGAGCAATTAAATTCAGGAGCAATGCTTCTCTCACTTAAAAGGAAATTGTAAGAACAAGAGTCTCTTGAATGGCAGTTTTGCTGCCGCGGTGTAAAGCTTTAAATGTTTCAGAGTCAGCTTTTTAAATATACTGCTACGTGTGTTAAAAGCCACAAAATAGGTAACTCCAGTTTTCCCCACATCTGAGTAAATTTAAGGTCTCTCTTTACAGTAACTCTTCTCTGGCCTGACAATGAGGAATAGTAAATCAGCTGCTTCAGATTATCTCCAGTCTTTCATGAAACCACTTGAGGGATATTTCTATGGTTTGGAATTCAGGAACTTAATAAGGGCAAAAGCAAACGAGGACAGAATTTGCCTCCTCAAATAACACAGGGAATCAGTAGCAAATCTTAGTACATCCTCAGACTGTCACCTTCACACCACAGAAAAGCCCTTTAATGCAGGAAGCTGCCAGTATGGAATTTCTTTGTAACTGGATTTAAGAAGAATTATTCTTCTCATGAGCAAAACCCAATCCTGTGTGTTACTCTGAATGGATCTCCACTTACAACAGTTCTGCAAGATGCAAGTGTCAAAGAACCTGCAGTGATGGCAGGCTGAAACCAAGGCTGCTTCTGCAGAAAGCCAAACATACAAATGCAATTTGAAGTTGTCTTCACAAACTCGATCTCTCCTCTAGATCCTCTTTCCAGCTTTCTCTGCAGAAAAACGCAGAGTGAGAAGAAAACAGAGGGTTTTGCTGCAATGCACTACCACTACAAGTTACTTCTCTTGCCCAAATTACAAGCATTTTAATTTTGAAACTGTTAAAAAGCACAGACAAATTGGGTAAGAAAAAAAGTCTGCTCATGAGCTCACCTACCTTTATTTTACACCAGTGTAATTTCACTAACTAGACAGGTACGGCAAAAGATTCATTTCAGAGGAAAATTTCCTTCTAGTTCTTGTTTTGTTTTCTAAAGGCCTATTTCTGTGTAATTGTTTATAGCACTTCATTTTAAAGAATCCATCGTAACAGCCTCTGAGTGCAAGTAATTAAATCAACATATCAATATGCTCTGACTATATTAGGAAATGAAAACTGCCCATCCCATTGCCGAACTCGGAAGTAGCAGAAAAGCAGACTAACACTTTGAGTTGGAACACAAAACTCAAAACATGTCTGTAAATTATCCTTTTAACATAGATCATCCTTCTTGTGACAAAGCAAATACGTAACACACAATGTAAACACCTCACATACACTTAATAACAATAAGATCTCAGTGGCACAGAAACTGTTTAAAATGTGCTAAGAAAACTTAAAATGTTTCACTATCCAGGCTCTGTAAAGAAACAAGAACCCACACAAGGATTTTTCTTGGGGATAAACCACCAGCTATGGCTAACAGCATTCGGCTTCCCCACAGACCATCACTTTTCTCCTGTTATTAATTAATACGGGAAAAAAAGTAGGGGGGAAGCCTTTATGTCATCACATAAACAAACAGAAAACAGTAGGAAACACTTTTAACTTTATAAGATCAAACAGCTACATACAGAAAATTGGGAAACCTGTGCATGCTCCACCGAAGTTATAGCGAATATCTTCTTCTTTATTTTAAAGAAGGTTAACTAGAAAAAGTTGAAAGAACAGAATCATACGTGTTAAATTCCATTTCAGTTCCTATACATACCTACATGCTCGCTCCATGGATGTCTGCGCATTTCAAACAGATGCGTATCAGCCACATGTATAGTGGGCAGATTTTGCACTTCTTTTGGTTGGTATGTCTGCCTAATACTGTGCTGCATACCTGATTTGTTAGCAACTTACTTGTTCTTTTCCTGTGAATACCTGCTCTGTGCAAATAAGACTCTAAATACCTCAAGTTGTAAAATTCCTTGAGTGGTAACACTCAAGCATCAGCTGTCCCTTGCCCTCACAGGATTTTATGATACTTTTGCCTCAAAGCAGAGCACACAAGTAACTCATTAATGTTACAGAAAGCTTGCATGTATTTGGTTTTGTATTTATTGGTAAGAACCAACGTTGTCAAGGTTATGTATGTGTGATTCCTAAAAATCAAAGGCAAAGACAGCAATCCTTGTTTTCCTTCGCCTAGAGGTGCCACACTAGGTACAACACTGGTGAATTAAATGATTTTGCTGCACCAAATTTACAAACTACACATAAATTGTATGGTTATATATTTGTATTATAAAAAAAAACATAGAAAACACACAGTTGATTTCAAAATGGTACCACTAATACCTTACATTGAATTAGTTTTCACTTGAAGTTACAATAAAGAAAATATACAGGCAACCATATGTGTAGCTATCCTATTGCTTGTTATGTAAAACCATTACTGGAACAGCTAGAATGTTATGCTAAAAAACTATATATAAAATTCATAGAAATAATATATTGTCTATTGACCAGGAAATATTCCTCAGATTAAGTGTTAGCTACTATATCACTACTACTAATAGTCACTGCTATAGAGAAGTGAGTGAATGAATAGTAGTCTTTCATTCCTATTTTGTATGCAGTTTAGTTTAGTTGTGATAATGCTTTGATTACATTTAATTGCAAATCCACTGTACAAATAAAGTTGATTATTCTAAATATTAACCTTGTTAAACAGCATGAGAAAAATAATAAATAAACCCACAGCAAAAACCCAGAAGCGACAGAAATAATAAAAACATGCCATTAAAAAACCCAAAACTATTGTACATTGAGGAAAATTAATTTATGTGGAGATGGCCTGCACAGTTTTGAACAGCACCTGTTCAAAATGCAAAGGCATATGAATACTCTATTTTTATTGAATAGTTATTTAATGCAATGTTACTGTAACATATTTTTCATTAGCAAACTGTGCAACAGATTTAATCATACACAGCAACCCCACACTCACATTCAGTTTTACTTAGGATTTAAGGATTCACCAGTCAAACTAACTGCACAAAGCATCCACTGTTTTTCCTAAAGCACAGAGAAATCAATTGTTCTGCCTTCTACAAAAAGCCAACACCCCAAAACTACCAAACCAGGGGGTTCAGATGCTACTGCATAAAACAAAAGTAATACAAAAATTACAACAACATACTCCCCTCTAATTTATTATAGACTTCCATTACATCCTTTTACTCTCATTGGGGGAAGACAGGGGCCATAATAGAACTGTAAAGGATACAGATCGTGAGCAATACTAGATGAAGAGTATTGCTGGAACATTCTTTCACCAGATTGCAGGCTGTTTCTATCCACAATACACTGCCTAAGATCCACTGCCAATAAAGGACACAGCCACATCTTCCTTTGCCATGAATCTGAATAACTGTCCAAACACATCAGTCTGATAAGGTTTTCATTGAAGATAAAAGGGAGTTGATTAGCTCCTAAGCTGAGGAGAAGACTCTGCTGAACTCTTCAGATTTATGGTGTACTCGGCTCAAGCCATATTTTTACAGAACATGCAGAAATCCTGGAATGAATGAGACTCCTCCGCAATATTTACTCTTCCACTGTGGTGGCATAATAGGGCCAGCAGACTTCTGTTAACTGAGGTCCCTAATCCTTGCACTTTGAAAAAATATAGGTGCTCACAGGTCACTCTGTGCAGAAGTAGGAGCTCCACCCTCCCATCTTGTCCTTGCTCCTCTAGAAATCATTCATCTCCTTCAACAGCTTTCTGTTAAAAACGAAAGGTCTCCATTACAGCACAGTCCTTTAAAATCAATGCATGCTCCCCCTGAAGGGAGGAAGAAATAGGTCCCAAATTCCATATTTAAAATGTTGTGGGGGTTTTATTATATTGAAGGGATTTCCTCTTTTTTTTTTTTTTTTATTTTATGTGAGCCTAACAACGTTTTTTGATTACTTGGTGACTTTCAGAGTAGTCACTTCACAAAAACCTGCTTCCTGTTCACTTCCTCACTCCCCAACGTTCTCACACAAACTCATACACACCATCTCAAAATGTGGGTTTAAGTTAGAATTTGCCCAATGAACGCTGCCTCGCTACACTACTACTATTGACTCAGAACTGAAAAAGGCTATTTATACTTTTGGACAAAATTCTGAAGGGCATCAAGTTGTTTTCAGAAAAGCAATTTAGGCACTTAGGAAGCTATGTGCATTACTGCACTATACGTAAGGTGTCTCTACACAGTCTTTTACTAGCAGTTGAAAATTCACACACCTTGTGGCATCCAGAAACCATGCCTAGCACAGGGTGAGGCTACTGAGTCATGCTGACATGCCATATGGCTTCTGATCAGTTCAGAAAGTGGGCACAGTTCAGCTGGGTTTCCCATACAGACTATCCTCTGACTCTTCAGATGACTTCAGTGCTTTTGAAAACTTCACCCTGTGCCAGAGCAGGTCAATGCAATGAACCAAGAAAGCAGAAAATTAAATAGGGAGTATGAAGTATTCTCTCAAAACAGACCCTCAGCATCTTTCTTCTTCTAACATGGCCAATGGACTCAACTCTGATGGAAAGAGATGCTCCCTAATGATCTCCTTGTTACTCAGCTGAAGGCACAGAGCTAAGAGGTATACCCTTATAAAGGGGTTATACCCTTAAAAAAGAGAAGAAAAGTAAAGGGGTTATCCATCTTTAAATAGAAGATCTCAGAGGAATTTCTGCAGACTATACAATAACTCCACAGATTTCTCCTTTAGGACCTTGATCCAAAGAGTATTACTTTGACTTTAATGGACTTTGGATTAGGCAAATGCTGCAGGGTATACATTTATTTATGCAGACCAGGTATCTTCCTGTGTAATTCAATATTGCTAGCAATTGCAAAGTATCCTGTGTATACAGCTTAAAGAGTTCCTTTTCTTGAACCCATGCAGTAGGTTCAAGCATAAAAATGCCATTTGCCAAACTCTTGCCCCACTTCACTCACCCCCAACAAGAAAACATACACTGTTGGATCAAAAAGCCATTATCTCTCAGCCTGCATTATTAGAAAGTCACTTGCTTTAAAGACTGTTAGGAACTCACTTGCTCTAAAGAACTCTCATCAGGAGTTACACCCAGCTGGTGAAACAGCCTCCTGTCTCCCTAAGAAACCCCAAATCCCTCTCACAGATTAACCTGTCCTACAGCCAAACGCATCCAAGCAACTAATGAGTGAGATATAATAGCTGAAAAATTATACTTCTTGACAGTACGATCCCTATGCCAATATGCAGGGTATAAACATGCTTTAATGTTCTTTTTATAAGCTGTGCCTCTGTTCTTACAGAATACATTAAATAGGCTGGCATTTAAATTGAGTGCCCTGGGGGACACGCATCTCCTGAATGCAGTCACCTACATTAAGAAACAAGCCTCCTTTCCAGTTTAGCAACAGATTTTATAAATGTGTGAAAATTCTTTATGGATGTATTTGTTAACAACAGGAGATCTTTTTCACACCTGTAAAAGGCATTTAATAATCCTCAGGGAGAGCCTTTCTAGTTTCAACCAGTAAGGCATTATATTTGCTTTAAGTTGAATTGTAAGCGACTCCACCAGATCTTCTTGACTCTTTTGCAACGAAAGATATGTTCTTAATTATGTTTACTTCCAGTTACTATAAATCAATGATGAGGCATGAAAAACATACTATTTAGCAGTTCAAAAAACTACTTGGATCCTGGATGTGGGCAGACTGATGCAAGGTACATGCACCCTAGGCAGCTAGAGTAAATATTCAAAGATTAAAGCTTTTCTGTTGACTGAACCTTCATTCCACATAACATTAGCTCTCCTTGTGGAGAGCTTAAATCTTTCTAAATACAGTCATTCTGATTTTTTTAAAGCACTATCTTTGTCAAAAGATTATTACACAGTTGAGAGAAAAAATAATAAAATTCTTTGATTGTGTCCAAGATGGAGTTGACCCTGACACTGCTACTTTGGGAAACCAATATTTTTAATCATGTAGTCCTCTTTATGAAACAGCTCACTTTTAAATTCCTCTCCTTTTGTAATCGGAGGCAAGGTCAGCTACTCTTTAGCACAGTAATATAATCCATTAAGTCGCTGCCTAAGACAGGAGGAGTGAAAGAAAATTTTTTCTGCAGAATACATTATACATCCCATTTCAAGAGTGCATTATACATCAGCTTTTCAATATATTAAATAATCTACATGATATATTGGTCCATATTACGTATCATGTATTCATTCCCCTGCAGCAGTTTTGGATTCTATTCCACTGAATTATGTAATGCAACTGTCGGCTCTTGTCCTGCACCACTTTATTTCATATTATATTGCTTCATTCTACATATGGCTCTTTCTGCATTATGGCAGAGTTACAATATATAAATCATCGTAACTTCGATGTTCTCTCAATATACATCGAGTGATAGGTCCCTTTCTTTATGTAAAATTACCAGTGACAAAAACAAGCAAGACAAAATGTTACAGGGTTACCGAGTGCTCCTTCAACAGACATTACCATAGCTGGATTTTCACTTGACTTATACAGCTCATCTTCACAGTTTGCATTCCAGAGGTAAACTGTTGCGTGTGAAATTAATGTTTTAAGAGGAACCGATTTCTGCAAGTATTCTTCAGAAGCAAGTATTACAGCCCAGCGTTTCCATAGAGAGAATAATCTATGAACAATGACTGCACGAACAACCAAGATCTCATTAGAATTATGAATTATGGACTATTAAATCTTCTGATAGTAATGCACCTCAGAGTCTTGTAGAGAAGGCCACCTTTGCTCAGACAGGTGCAATTTCTTGAACTGCAGCTTCTTCTAGAGCTGCTGTGGGCAAACTGGTACTGAAAAATAAAATCCCTGGCAAGTAGGGGCTGCAAAGGGTTGAAGAAAGGTGCAAAGGAACAAAACACAGCAAACTGGAATAGAATGGGAAAAGAATACAGACGAGGAGACACTAATCTACCTGTTAGTCAAAAATCAAACAGATTTTTGACTTCAAGTTCACAATTCAGTCACGAGGTTGTCATTGTCAAGGCGGCCAAAAATCACACACACACACATATTTTCGGTGACTTAGTAGGAAGAAAAAATAGATAGGTGCTTTATTACTACAAACCACTACTTATGTACCTTTTCTAGCACACGTGTCTTTTTAGCCACCAGTTGATATTAGTTAGCAACAGCACATTATTGGGTGACCCTTTACCACATCACTAAAGTCCACTGATTTGCCAAGTTCTTCCTTTGTAGTTACTCCCCTTATCTGACTCGCTCCTCCAGATGCCTTCTACTTTCCAACTTGGATGCCTTCTGCTTTCTCACTCAGATGTCTTTGGTGCCTCATTTCTCATGGATACACTTAAACATCTTCAAGACTGAGTTCTAACTTCATGCCCAGTCAGGGAATCCATGGGCCTACCCTAGCCCCCCACCACACAAGATGAGAAATGTTTAGTGATTTACAGAATCATAGAATAGTTTGGGTTGGAAGGGACATTCAAAGCTCACCTAGTCCAATCCCCCTGCAATGAGGAGGGACATCTTCAACTAGATCAGGTTGCTCAGAACCACACCCAGCCTGGATGTATCACAGTAATTTCTTCTGGATTTGCAGATGGAAAGGTGAAGGAAGAGTAAAAATAGTCTAAACATGTTTATATTCCTTTCCTAACCCTTATTTCCTGACTCCTTCCTGGTGAAAATAGTTTCAAAAAATCCTTGAGAAACAGAAGGCTGACTACAGGCCCTTCTAAACCCATACTCCTTTGTAAATGTTGTAAATGTTGTATTTGGGGTTTCAGTATACAACGAGACTTTGCAGCTCTCAGTCTTCAAAGCCTATATGCTCTGCTCTCAGCAAGAGCAGAGATTAATGAATCTAGCAAGATTCCTGCATTTCAGCAAACTTCTTTTGGAAGTAAAACTATTATTAGCTTTAGATACTTTTAATTACAAGTTTAAGAGGTGGTCAAAGACAAAGCGTGTTTCTCAGATTCTTAAAAATAACCAAGTCTTTGATTCAAGGAAAATGATTAATTACATCGTCAAGACACTGCCAATCACAGGCTAATTTCCATTTTTACTGACAATTATATGTGACAAAACCTACTCTACCAAAAAGCTAAGAATGGCTGGACTAGTAAGTAATGAGCTTCACCAGCTTTGCTAAGATGGTTCATGCATTAGCTTCCTTAAAAGGATTGCCTTATCAGGTTTGCAGACAAGAAGTACGTAATAAAACCACTAACAAGCACTCCATAGAAGTTCTGGATAGTCCTTATTCAGGAAAAGGAAAAAGGAATATATTTAACTGCTCTGGGTGACCTGTTCCAATGCCTGACTGCCCTCTCAGGGAACAAACTATCCTAATATCCAATCTAAACTTCCTCTGACACAGTTTGAGGCTGTTCTTGCCCTATCATTTGTTCTTGGGAGAAGAGATCAGCCACATCCTGGCTCCATCCTCCTTTCAGGTAGCTGTAGGGAGCAACAAGGTCCCCTGTGAGCCTTCTCTTCTCCAGGCTAAACATCCCCAATTCCCTCAGCCATTCCCCATCAGACCTGTGCTCTTCCAGGCTGAAGCAGAAGGGCACATAGCGGTTTTCAGCCAGCAGTCACAAGTGGATGGTACAATCTTAACTACGCCAATTCATGCCCCTTTCAGATTTACTACCCCTGGATCTGCGTCATATCCCCTACACCAAATGCTACGCTTTAGCATAACACTAAGTAGAAAGAATCATCTCTAAGGCCTTCATATGCGCAGAAAACACCTGTGTTTGTGGAAAACAATGGTCCTCACTGAGTACAGCAGTACCTGCTACCATAAGGAAATCCATCAAAGATTATTATCTAGGTTAGGACAAAGCAGCCTTTTATAGACCATAAGAGTAACTGGAACACACATAACTTATTCCAATTAGCTGGAAGCCCTGACATAGCAGGTGGCAGCAGTGCATCCACTACTATAATGTGGAAAATATATGGTGCATGGCAACAAGCAGTTGTATTTGTCTTGATTATGGAACCCAAAACCAGTACTTTCTAACCTATTTGCTGTGGAAAAATCACTTTTTCTGCACTAGCATGGAAATGAGCCTTGAACAACAGACACAGGGAACACTTCCATGTCTCTTCTACTACATGAATATCAGGACTACACATCTTCTGTGCAGGGAACTGTGTTAAAGACATAGGACAGCAGAAGTCGACTGTGAACAGAAGTAGAAAAAGGTCAAAACGGGATTTAGGTTATAGAGGGACTTCAAAATCTCCCAAGCTAGACGAATGAAGATGAGAAGAGCCTTCTGACAACTCTACACAAGTACTAACAGCACATAAGAAATGCTAAATATTTGTCTCCCTTTGGAAACAGTAATTATTTGTCATTATTGCTCTGCGCTGCAATTACAGGTTTACCTCTAACCAACTCAGCCGTAATTTAGCCATTTAAATTCTGCCTGATGTCTCAAACATGGCTGTGTATCAGTGGGAATTTTATGAGCAGAGTATTTACCGCATCATTCCCACAGATACCTAAAACATGCGAGATCAACATGACTAACCAGATTCATATTTCACAATATTCTGCAACCTTCTCCTGCTAGACAAAAAAAATGCTTTTTACAAGTGGAAATGGGAGATTTTTGCCGTAAATAAGACATTAAAATCTCTGAGGAAAAATAGCCTGATGCTGTCACTGACCCTTCGACTTATTTACCATATTTTAAAGCAGTGGATGACAATGTTGTAAATGCCTCACCTAAGAGCAATACATGTAAATCTCTTTTTAAATAACAATTACAGGATACTATGCCTTATCCATGAATTCGCAAAATGTTTTACTCAAGATTGTTACCAGCCCTACAGGAGGCAGAGGGGAAATCTTCATTTACAGACAAGGAGCCTGAGAACAACTGATAATAAAACTGACTTCCCAGAGGTGCCACAGAGAGTGCAGCAAAGCATGGAGAGATCTCTGCTCCCACTCCTGTGCTTAACACCAGTCGTGCCAGTCAGATACTTCATGTGAATACACTCGTGCAATGACTTGGGACTTGCAGACAGCTAAAATCACACCTTTATAAAAAAGGGCAGCTTTTCAAGCTAAGACAAGAGACTCTAAACACAAATAAATGAGGTCTAATTGTTATGGATACATGAGATCAGAAAGTGGCTCATTAAGCATGTCATTGGAATAGCTACATCAGTTTGGTTTTGGGGGGTTTTATAGGAACACAGAATAGTCTGAACTGGAAAGGACATTATGATCATCTAGTTCCAAGCCCCCTATACTATGAACAGGGATGCCTCACACTAGTGTCTTATAACACTTAAAGAGGTAGAATGCAGAGTAACAGCATTGTCTTAATGCATCTAACGTGTGCTGGTTTGGGCTGGGGTACCATCAATTTTCTTCACAGTAGCTGGTGAGGGGCTATGCTTTGGATTTGTTCTGAAAACAGTGTTGACAGCACAGGGATGTTTTCAGCACTGCTCGGCAGCTTACACAGAGTCAAAGGCTTTTCTGCTGCTCACCCCCACCCCACCAGCAAGGACACTGAGAGTGCACAAGGGGGTGAGAGGGGACACAGACAGAACAACTGACCCCAACTGACCAAAGGGATATTCCATCCCGTAAGGTGTCATACTCAGCATATAAAGCTGGGGAAGAAGGAAGAAGGGGGAATGTTTGGAGTTACAGCAATTTGTCTTCCCAAGTAACCATTACGTGTGACGGAGCCCTGCTTTCCTGGAGATGGCTGAACCTGCCAATGGGCAGTAGTGAATGAACTTCTTGGTTTGCTTTTCTTGTGCATATGGCTTTTGCTTACAGTTTTTGATTACATATTAAACTATCTTTATCTCAACCCATGAGTTTTCTCACTTTTACTCTACCAATTCTCTTGATGTAGGTAGTTTTTTAGAAAAGCTTATTTACATAGGAGGTGAAGCATTACTTTCTTCTCTCAATAGAGAATTTTGGCAAAAATAATAAAAAAAAAAACAATTCATAACTGTTTTCGAGTAAAAAAAAATATTTCCCTGATAGCAACTGGGTAAATGACCAAAAATTGTAAGTATAATCATTTCGTTTCACATGCATGAATTAGTATATGGGACAGCTAAATGCCAACTGGTATCACTGTCATGCCTACGAAGTTAAAACACAGCAGTTTGTTATTCTTACTAAGCATCTGCGGGGGAAATTTTAATTCTGAAAGCAAAAGTGGCCTGTCAAATATATTCTGCTATGAGAAATCTTAAAAGAAAAAAAGATGGGGAATGGTTTTGCATGTTATTCATTTAAAGAAAAAAAAAAAAGACAATGCTGCAGTAGATAAGAAAAATCATGCATAAGCAGAGGTTCATGCAAACTTTCAGCAATGCTTCTAGCCTGTTGGTTTCACTCATATTTAAAATACAAAGGCATTTTAATTAAATTAGCATTTACATAGAGATTTCTCAATTTAATGAAGCATTTAAGAAATACCCAGCATGTAGAATGACGTCTTTTAAATTGCTAAAATACCTGATAGTATTTCAGGATGTGCATCTTTCACTTCATGGATAATTCATTTGACTATCTTGGCAACAGTGTTTATCCTATAGTTTTTATTTGCTAAAGTCTGTATTGATACATGTGATTTGCAAGAACATAAAAGAAGCGGCAGTTCAGTTGTAGTGAAGGCTCTTTATCTGCTTTCCTAAATTAAACATGACTGCCTATGCCCTGTGTGACATTAGGTTCCCACCACAGCCCCCAGCTGGGGATACTGGTCAAGCCGGAAGCAGACCATTAGCTCAATGACATATCATTAATGTTTTTCTAGTTTCAAGTTCATGACAGTGAAGAATGTATTTTATTTAATGGCTCAATCGCACCTTTGATTAGACAGCTCTCACAGACATTTGAAGGGTCCTGCATCTGCAAGTGATCTGCCAGCACAAATGCTGTAAAAAGCAATTTAGATATCAAGCTGAACTGGCAATCTTCCTGGAAGGTAAATCCATTAAACACTGTAAAATACAGCTTCTAACCACCCCTATTAGGAGAGATCTTACCTAGATGTTTCTGGCATCTAATGCTAGACCACAATCAACATATCCCTCTGTATGTGCTGGTACACACACCTCATAGGCTTAATGAAAAAAGCCTGGTGGCCCAAAAGCTGTGGCCAACAGCAGCACAAACTAGGTAAGAACCTGTCTGACTCAACCACCACTGAGTATAATTAACGTTATACACAGCACGTGGAAACATCACATAATGTTGAAGTTAACTCATAGATCATTTTCTTATTTCCAGAGTACCTGGGTAATCACATAATCAACCAGGTTGGAAAAGCTATTTATGATCATCAAGGCATGTCAGAGAGAGCTTCTGGTGCATATGATCTCACAATAATAGGTTAACAGGAGGCCAGAGATTTTTTTCTCCATACGGTATCTAACATTATAACATAAGATTAAGGGCACTCATCTCAGATGAGTTTTCCTGTAGCTATGAGCCTCATTCTCTTCTTCTTTTATTACTGATGGTTGATCATTTTACTTTCATACAATGTATAGGGCCTAGACTTTTAGAAGTTATGTGATCCAAGTTAGATGGATGGTACCTGCATTTATACATGGTATTTATCTGCATTGTTTTACTCTTGTGGTAAGTATTATTAGATAGCTCGTAAGTTATTTTAACTTCATTAATGAACTATCCACAGGACCATATTAGTTAATCTGCCACAGTTTATGTATATTCAAATCAGAACTAAAACAAGTTCACTGGCCAAAATGCAACACTTTGAACCAGCAACACCAAATCCCAGCTATCTCAAACCCCAAGTCTGAAATGCAAAGGAAAAGCAGGGAACCAGCATGTCTTCTCCTGCAAATCGCCTATAAACTTGGTTTCCATTTCCTAGAAAACCACGAATATGGCATGAACTTACTGAGAAATTGTGATTGGTTTTACCCTTACCAGAATTTAACACACTCGATCAGATAATTAAAATCCCAAGATAAATGTTCTACAGGGTCTTTGGCTCACTGACTGCAAAAGAAAACATGGAGACAATGCAACAGTGATGTGGAATTAAGATGGAATGCCTTAACACGGCAATACATCCCAACTTCCTAAAAAGGGTTATCTATAAACATCAGATGTACACCAGTAAATTTTAACTACTGTACCTTCATCACCCATATTTAATGCCTTGACAATTATGCAACACAGCCCAGAACATTTGGATTGATGCCTCTGCTGAAATTGAAGACAATAAAATATTTTATATATTGCTAAGTGAGTGTCCAAGGATATTTAATGGATTCCAGTGAAGACGTAACAAAGGTATATCTAATATAATGGAAGAAGCTGTCCTTCAGCTTTGTTTATTATGAAATACATCACTATTAAATCTTTGTCCATTCTGTAAGAAAATAAGCAAAAGAGGTGTAACTGTTGCAAGAAGAATAGGCTTATTGTAAGACCTAAGAATGCCTTTACTTCCAAATTGGATTAGAGGTGTGACAGACTGTGCCACATTGCAAAAAAGGTCTGTGCCATTAATCAAGGAATCTAAAATTTGATAAAATGGATGTGTGTGCAGAAGGATCGTTTCATAAACACATTTAAGTGAATATGATGTAATAAATTGAGCCTATGGACATGTACTGAATCAATATTTATGATAGCAGTAAAATGTGCCAGCAGTATTTATTATTTCAGAGTTATCTCTGTGACAGGTAATAGGGCTTTTCCCCCTTCTAATTATGATGCAGTGCTGCATCTTTATTTTCAGGTTTTCTACTGTATAAAAAACCATTTTAATGCCATCACAAAATAAAAACTTCATGCCACACTGCCAAGCTGGAGTACAAAGGAACATGTTTTCACATCACAGAACACAAATTGACCCAGTATCTCACAAAGCTCCTAAAATATCTCATTAACATTAAGTTTCTATTAGGTAAGGGTAATGCTCCCTGATTTCCCATCTCTTTCTGCTGTCAGTGAAGAAAATTATAAAGATGCTAAAGAAACAAAAGGACACTTATTCAAATTTTATGCCTAATAAACCTTGCTCTGAGGGACTAAACTGACTTCATTGATGCAGAGATTTTGTACTGGACAAATTCCACCCACACCACTTTTATGAATATTGTTAAGAGTGCATTCATCTATTGGAGTCACAGTCAAACCTGGACTTTCGTGGACAATCTTCAACCCCATCCTCTGGCAAATCTTATTTGCAGCCCCTCCTCTCTCCATAGAGATCTCTCATGCCAGTGCAATATGAAAGAGGATTTCAGTACATGAGGAACAGCTTATTAATTTTACACAGCTCTTGAGCTATTTTGAAACCTACCCTGGAGAGTACTGTCAGCAGCAGAGAGTGATTATTTCTCCAGCTTTCTTATCTTTTTCTGTTCAATCCATCTGCTTAGTACAATGGGCTCACATCCTCTGACTGAAATTTCTAGATGCCACCATAATATAAATAAATCTTAAAAAGTATAACATCTTCTAAGATAAGAAATAAAGGACGTGTGACATGATGTATTAATCAAAAAAACACTCCATGAAATTATGAAAGTTAATGCTGACCTTCCCTCTGTGTTGATTCTTCACATCTATTGGTGCAAAACACACAGACCCAATGCAATCTAAAAAGCCTCATCCCAGTCATTCTCACAAATAATGGCCTGTGAAATCATTCTGATGAACTGCTAATTGGCTTAACAGTCCTACAGTAACATACAAAAGCAACTAATCCTTTTGAAAAAAGCTTGATGTGTTTCCACTGAGCAAAATCCTCACCCCATTCAGCACTCACTTATGGAATAGACAGAAAGCACCTTGCCTACTGATGCCCACATTCAAACATCCAAAGCAATTTCTTGGAGAGAGAATATTTAAATGGCAAACAGTATCTGTAAAACAAAATGACATGATGTGAAGCCACCAGTTCAAATCAAGACTCAATGCATTATGACTGCCCTTCTCACTTAATAGACATCAGATACCACGAGCAACTGGAATTGCAAGATGGGCAGAGAATAATATTTAAGGGAACTGCCCCCCATATGGCCCCAAAAAATTTAAGCACTGATGGGGAGTTTGAAAGGATCTGACTTACACTAAAAGACAGGCAAGTCCCCTCTGTGAAGGCACGACAGCTCTAAGCTTGGTGTACTGGCATACACAACCATCAGGATTTTATGCCTTTTCTACATCTCAAATAATTACAATAGCTCTATAAAAGTCAAACCAAATAACTGATAAAATATTTCCTGTTAAAACAAAAAATCACAAATTTGTACAGGGAATAATATTCCTGTTTTCCTTGAACAAAGGTATGCTTTGCCTGCTCGACCCATTTTCCTTTTCTCTTTCCCCTCCCCCATTTCTCTGCATCACCCTTTTTCACAAGACAGTTCTATTAATCCCCCAGTATGACCTACACACCACAGGAAGGAAGGATGGTATTTGTTCAGTGACTAGTACATTGTTTTAATGGTCTCAGCTCTCAGTATTAGCACAATACAACAGAATGAAACAGCAACAGAGGAACTCAGCGAGTCTTTGCTTAATTCCTTTCCCATTTCAGGCTGCTGTGTAGCTTATGGCTAGATGCTTGTCACATTTAGATAGGTAAAGCTGCATGCTCCTGAAATAAACTGAAGGGCTCGTCATTGACAAGCAAAGGCTGAACAGCATAATCCTTAACCTCTGCTGCGCTCGGTTTTTTGTTTGACACAGCTAGGGGACAAGCACTACCCAATGAATTGCTTACGGAGGGATGACTGAGGCATGGCATACGCTAAACCAGCGTGGAATCTGCTTCAAGCTATGCCAATTGCCAACAGAGTGTTACAACTCTGGCCATGCTCCAGATACGTCTTTTATACCAAGGGCAACTGCACAAGAGACACAGAGGGAATTTTCTGATGGCCAATCTGACCACTGCATGATTTCTTTGAACCATTCAAGAGGGAACACCAATGAGAAGCTGATTTACCGTGTCCCAGCTCTTCTCTGTGAAACGGGAATAACCATTCCAGACAAGCCTATTGCTAAGACACACTGTAGTGCTGGAGATACCAGGTTGGACAGGGTCTTGAGCAACCTGGTCTAGCGGAAGGTGTCCCTGCCCATGGCAGGGAGGTTGGAACTAGATGATCTTAAGGTCCCGTCCAACCTAAACCATTCTATGAATCTCTACCATTGCATACACAGGACAAGGGTAAGGTACGCATGCCACTTTTTGGCATGACAGTTAGAAATGGGGGGGGGGGGTTATCAATGTTGAACTAATTTATGCTAAGTATCCTTTACTAATAATGACTGCTCTTTTTCTACCCCTGAGTTTCCTTTTTTCCAAGCTATACTTTGACAATTAACTCACCCTTACATCACAAAAAGTACCACCACACATATATACATTCGAAATTTGCTCATAGACATTTGGAAAAAAGGAAGAAAGAGGAGAGTGATTATCAAATAAGCAGCAGAGATCAAGTTAATGACTTGAAACAAACAGAAAATATTTGCAAACTCCTGACATACATATTTACGCACACCACACTTGCTATGACCAGCTCAGGGTGAGCCTTTCTCACGCCTCCAGCAGTGACCTTGTACTGAAACAGTGACTTTGTACCTAGTCCAGGAGACAGCAAAAGCCGTATGAGATACACATATTGCACTGAAACCCACCTTCCCAAAGTGTAAGGCATAAGCTCCCTGACAGGCAAATTTTATCATACAATGAATAGATAGGATCTGAGGAATCTTCAGTTGAGTCACTTGCAATTTATATCAGTGTCAATAACTGCCACATCTGAAGTAACTGTCTCTATAGATATCTAGCAGATGCACCACAGTTTTTCCCTATTTAATTATTTACCTTTGCTGACCTCAGGCTCTTTGAAACTAAGCTGCTGCACGCTAAGGTCGAAATTGCATTTTCATTTAGATAACCATACAACTCATGAAATCACTGCCAGCTATGAACTGAAACTTCAGTGTCTGACACATTTGCACTCCACTATTCTTCACAGACCAACGACTCCCCTTACCTGCATGCTTAACTACAGCTTTGCAATGTCTTGCACAGTAAGATATTCAAACATTTCACTTTGGTTTTTGCTGATGTTGCTGTAAAATAATGTTGCTACTATTCTTTCTTCACCAACTTCTGCCTCTAAATGCTATGCAGTGATTCTTACTATCTTCATGTCAGACAACAGCTCAAGCTGTCAAATTGTGCTGAATGATAAAGAGCAAACTTGGTGAGCTAATGGGAGAAAATTTCTACATAAGTTAAAAAACACCATTAAAAAAAGAGTTCTGGCTTCAATCTTAGGGGATTTTTAAGTAATACAATAATGGCAGACTTCTCCCCCACCTGGCCCATCTAATATTTTACTGAACCTCACCTGGTATAACATTATTTAGGATAACAGACATACATATTTGAGGGCTGCTCTGAACGCCAAAGTCGGGGTGTATGCCCCATGCAGATTTAAAATGTACAGAAAGGCAAACTGCAAACACAAACCAGCCTAAGAACAGCATGGGTGGAAGGAGAGGGCTTGGATGGGAGCCACAGCATGTTCTGACCAACTGGAACACCGGGATTTTAGGACGCATCCATTCAGACACAGCAGAGGGGGCTAACCTCACATCTGTTGTTTTGTCACAACTCTTAAACCCCTCTCTGTGGGCACTGAATATCCCAACCCAAAATAACAGCATGATTCAATTCATGCTTGTATGTTTTCATTAAAATTGGCAATTAATTATTTTCCCTGAAAGCTCCCTCGTAATTCTTGCCACGTGAAATAAAGTGAACGCATCCGTTATCTGCAGCAAACCTATTTTTAAAACACATGTGTTGGCATTAGTCTATGCAAAGTTTCATTCACAGCTTTAGAAGCGTTGTTTTGGCAGAGGGGGACCACATCAGAAGTAGTCTCCACGGGAGACATCATAGAGGCACAACAGATCAGGTCATGCAGTGGAAATTTTGCTCTTGACCTCAATAAGAGCAATTCAGGCCCAGGCTAATGATCAGAAACAGTGTCTTCTTAGCCCTCAGTTTTATCATAGTTCCTCACAGAATGACAGAATCATAGAAAGGTTTGGGCTGCAAGGGCCCTTAAAGCTCATCCAGTTCCAACCCCCTGCCACGGGCAGGGACACCTTCCACTGGACCAGTTTGCTCCAATCCGCATCCAACCTGGCTTTGCACACTGCCAGGGATGGGAGAGCCACAGCTTCTCTGAGCACCCTGTGCCAGGGCCTCACCACCCTCACAGGGAAGAACTTCTTCCTAATGTCTCATCTCAATCTCCCCTCTGCCAGCTTAAAGCCATTCCACCTACTTCCCAGTGCTCTAGAGCTGCTGTCACTGAGAAAGCCAACCAACTCCAATGATTCAACATGCATTAAGACTACATCTGACTCCTCTTCAAGGTAGGGAAAGTTTCTCAGAGCTTTCTGAAGTTTCTCCAAGTCTAGTCACTCTCTGCTCTTTTTATTTTACAACTGCAAATGAGCTGAATTAATGAAGCAAATTAAAGAAGCCCTAACTCAGTTGCAGATACGCAGGGATAAAAGAACATATTTGGAAAGCAGTCAACTTGCTTTAGAAGCATGTTTGGCATTTCTTTGCAGATACAGCTGCAGTGAAAGAGAGCTAAAGAAAGAGTTAACACTTCTGTCATTTCTGAGTAGGTGTCTGAGGCATCCCCCGCTCAGGCCCCAGAACAGCAGAGTGATCTGAGCAAATCTTTTACTGCTGAGCCTTCCTGCCTCTCCATGACTGAGCAGCAAGCTCTTCAGAAACACCTATCTGTGTATTTAGAAGGAAGACTCATCATTGAGCCATTTACAGTTCAAACACACGGAACAGAAAAAAACAGGCTACACACAGTCCTCACCTCTTCAGGTAAACCTTGCCCCTGCTTCTACCTTTTCTTGCCTTCAGGATTACAGACACCTCGTATCTGCCATATGTGTACATTTTTCTTATCAACCAAGCCCCAGAAATGGTAAAGCTTTTTGACTCTGATCCTACCTACAGTGCATGAGCCTGTCACAAGCTTCATCTGGGCTGTTTTGACGGATTTATCCAGTTTAGGGCTTACAGAAATTCAGAACCAAGTTGCTACAGTTTTCTACACTGAATCAGTGATCACAGGCCAGAGGTGGTGACTGCTCCCAAGCACGGCACCCTCCCCACCACCCCATCTCAGCAATACGTGGAGACATCCAGAAACACTACTTCTCCTCTCCTCCTTTCCCACTTTATTTACTGTCTCAGTTTTTCTATCAACTAAGGGTGAATTCTATTGTTCTGACCAATTACATCTGTCGTTAACAAATCTCATCACTGCATATGTAAGTACATGGCTTCTCTTCCTTATGTTTGTTACATTTAACCTTATTGAACAGCACTGTTTTTATAACACACTTTCATCAAATCAGGTTGTTTCATTTTACTTATAATCACAGCTACATTCACAAGTCAACCTATTATCTCAGCAAGACCTATCAGCTCTGCCTACACTATATTTACAAACTGGAAAGGAAGTCGTTAGCTTAAAAAAATTTGACACAGACACTGTGGCGGACCCGAGGACATCAAATTTAATAACAGAGAGATAAATTAACTGACACTGTGGAAAGACAAGAAAAAGGTCAGTCATGTCATCTTGATTACTCAGAAAAGTTAAGAATTTGCAAGCTTTGGCCAAGGAGAAGACGAAGGATTAACTTCAGTGAACTACACTACATGATCCATCAAAATTCTAATGATAACATCTCATTCTATGGTTAATCACCGTAATGGCCATCTGTGGGAGAAAGCTGAGAAATTACTAGGACTGTAGAATTGGTTGTGCTTACTAACACTGGGTGTAGCAGTTGGGCATCAGAGCTTTGTCTACAGAGTTCTCCCCTGGACTAAAAATAAAAGACACAAAGAAACTTCCCTTAAAGCCAAGTCAACTTCTTGCTATCAGAAAAAATCCATCTAGGAAAATTAGAAACAGCGGGAAGCACACTGTATTGAACGCTAAATTAATTTCTTCTGATAACTTGTTTCAAAGAGAATTTGATTAAAAGAAAATAAAACATGCTTTAAATCTAGAAAAACGTGGTTACTGCAGGCTGAGGCAAAAGTGGTATTGCTGATAAGTGACAACAGTGTTGTTATTTATTTAGCTCTTGTAAAGGCACCCGCATCAATCAATAGCTGTGCGTGTACTAAGGCAGTAGGGCTTGTCTCAAGATGCTTATCAGAAATCCATGAGCAACATTCCACTTTTGATTACAGTGCTCCAGACTGTCCACAACACTGCTGAAGATGACTGTATGCCTCTTTGACAAGCCATATTGACAGAAATGATAACATAGAAACCATGCTTTCTAATATGCGTATCTAACTGCACAGCCAATTAACCACTGTGCTGGCTGGAATTGCTTTGTTATTCATTTTATTCCAACTGATGTTAATACTTTGGCAGCTGATGGGGATAATAACTGATGAAGCATATTGGAAATCTGGAAGGGGGATATAAAATGTATATAATTTAAAGACATGGAGGAAGCTGCTCTGCTTTGCAGTCTTAAAACATGAAAATGTCTCAGTTGTGTGTAAGAAGCACTCAGAGCAGGAGAACTAGTAAGTATCTGAAAATGTGTGAACAAAAGACATAAAAAAGAAGATTGTGATACACAAACAGGCTTGTAAGATCTCTAAAAAAGGCAATTATAACATGAAGATGATACTTTTTCACTTCTACTTCTAATATCACATTGAGTAACACTGCTTGAACATCTGGAAATGTTCAAGTTTGATGCTTTAATCAAAATATAACCCTTTTCTGCAACATAATATGCACATTCTAACTGAAAATTGCCATTTACCCTAACCCCTAAACATTATCATTATATGCAGAAATAGCCATTCCAGTTTATTTTTTAAAAGAAGTAAAAGGCCGTAAAATTATTGTTACTTACACTAACAAGTCTTTCCTTGCAGTTTTTTTTACAAAGGTGAAATCTATCTATATGCACATCTTTAAAGTGGCTTTGATGGTATTTTTCACAATGGTGGTATAAAGGATTTCACTACAGTGTTGCAGTTCTGGTCCTGCTATTCTTACTTAGCAAAAGCTGCTGCAGAGTTCAACAGAAACCTTCCTTCAAGAAGGGCTGAGTGATTCAGCCTGCAGTCTCATACCCCAGTAAGGGGGACCTGCTGGTTCCCCTACTGAAGTCTCTCTGAATGGACATAACATGGATAAATTCAATGCACATGGACCTCGTGGTGAAGCAGACAGTAAGAAGCTGGCCTAGCTCAGAAGCAGGAGATCAATACACATATCCCTGCTGCCACATCACGTTCTGGATAGGAAAGACAGGAGGATGGAACATGCTGTGGTAACACACCATCCCAGTGCTCAACCTCAGTTCTCACCTCCAAAAACATGCCAACTTTTCTTACTCAGAGCCCTTTTTTTCCACAAACTCTTCTCTCTGCTTAGGAACTCTGCTGCTGAAGCACTTTTTCACCAGCTCTGTTCAACCTCTTAAATTACAGGATCGTGGAATGCTTCAGGTTGGAAGGGACCTTAAAGCTCATCTGGTTCCAACCCCCTGCCACGGGCAGGGACACCTTCCACTAGACCAGGTTGCTCCAAGCCCTGTCCAACCTGGTCTTGAACACTTCCAGGGATGGGACATCTGAACATCTACTATTTAATCACGAAGGACCCTAGCCCTTCTCCACCCCAAATGACCACTTCCTGAATAATGGCTCCCAGTACGCTATTACCTCTACTTCAGTTTGTCCTCACTCCTCCTGAACCCTTTGGCTTGTATCTTGGTCATGAGTCTCACTGAGTCAAATCCCTTCCAGGTTCATGATAAGCCAGGTCTTTAAATGCACAACTCTTATACTACTGCTCAGCTGAGCTCTCCCTGTGAGCATGCCAATCCTATTCCCCCCCC
>JAOEHY010036098.1:0-13842 GCA_025447955.1 Psilopsiagon aurifrons
CTTATCTCAACCTGTGGGAGTTGCATTCTTTGGATTCTCCTTCCCATCCCTCCAGGAGCAGAGGGAAGAAAAAGGGGTAAGTGAGTGAACAAACTGCGTGGCTGATTTACTGCTTAAACCACGAGAGTATACAAGCTCTTACTCCTATTACAGGCAAACAAATGAACCAACAGTTCCTCAAGGGACATAGGACAGCTATCGGAACAAGTAAAAGAATTATTCTCTAAATAAATAAAAAGTAGAACTTCCATTGAACCAAGATAGACAGGAATTTTACCCAAACTAAGGAGTGAAGTTCAAATTCAGAGTGGGTTAAAATTCAGAAATTGTACTGCTTGGTTTGGAAAACTTAGTAGGAATCAACGACTTTTCCTAGCTGGAAAAGACTTGCTTCAGGAACAAATTTGTATGCTACAGAATGGATTTATTGGTTATGGTACAAGCTGATTGGTAAGGTTTAGGTACTGGGCGCGCCACAAATTCTGCCTCCATACTGTCATGATTTCTCAGACTGATATTAAACAAAAAATTTTGTGATTAACAATCTGCAAGGCAGTTCATATTTTGGCTCCAGTTTGGAATTTGGGACATATGCCAGGGAAAGAAACACAGGCCTAAGGATTCTGATTCATAGCTGAGATCTTCCCTTAAACTGGGGACACAAATTTCTTGAACCTTGTACCTCTGCAGACTCGAGTTTAGCAGCCTGGTCTCATGTGGTGCTGATACAGCCTTCTGATCTGGGGTGAATCAGCTTCTTTGTGTTTCCTGTTCTACGGTGTGGAACAGCACTTCTGCAGCTCATAGGAGTAATGCTAGAATTGCACAGTACCACAAGTCTTTCTATGCTAAAATATTGTGCTAGAGAGAACCATGCATAAAAAAAATACCTTACCAAGAATGAGAACTATTGGAGTCATAAACATTGCTGTTAGAGTAGAGATTGAAGGTTGGGGATGAATAATTTCCAGTTCTCTGGCTATCTTTAGGGATAGGAATTATTTATGTAGCATGGCAGAGGTTCCTTTGAATCAGCAAGTGGGTGTCTACTGCTTAAGATACAAAAAGCGAAAGTGAAAAAGTAGAAAAATAAACAAAAATAGCATGTTGTACATTTAAAATGCTTTTCTCTGTTTTGTTCACCATAACTCTCTGGTCTGCTATAATAACAGGATAATGTGGAACAAGTTCAAATGACAGGTACGTAATAGTTTACTGACTGATCAGGCAATGCAACCAAATGGAATAAAAATGTTTAGCAAAAAGTCTGCAAATTCCGTTGCAGTTTTGAATATATTATATCTTGTCAGGACCAACAAAATTTTGTTTTCAAACTCTGATTTGCTATCATTAGCCCCACATACTTTCTAATAACTATGATTGAGATTGAAAAATTTGATATTTAGAAAATTGATTCCTGCCATCAGTTCATTCATTTGCAATGTAGGCATTATCAAACTGACTTATTAAACTAGTGAGATTTATGCAAATTTCTGTCTGAATATAAAAAATTATAAAATCAGACTAAGCTGAAATAATGAATTATTCAAATACCTCTGAGTAATGAATGTATCTGAAATGTGTGTGAACTACTCTCAAAACCTAGGAATATAACAACTTGAGACTTGTTTGCTCAGGTCCTCTAAGAAACTATGCATGATGCTTACTCTAGTACGCATGTTCTTGGTTTCCCTGAGTCCCCAGGAAATTAATAGATAAATCAGCAAAGACATCAGAGAAAACATCAAAAATAAAAGATGTAATTGCTGAAAAAAGCACCTTTAAAGAAGTAAAGCCTCTACTGGGTCACAACCCCCAAGATACCTGAGATCAATTATTTCAACCCTGTAAGTTTTTAATTTAAAGGACATATATGGGAGTTTTTACCGCTTAGAATTAAATCACTTCTACCAAAAGCAAAAGTTGAAAGAAGACATGAGTAAAACTCTAATGAAAATCATCACTTCATCATTAAATGTAACTTTAAAAGCAACTTCAATGTTACTTTCTTTTTGCATGTAAATCTGCAAGTATATATTGAACATATACCTACTTATTCGAGCAAGTAGTGTTTATACACACTTGAAAGCAAAAATAATGTGACTAAAATGATATGTCAATCATAAGTCTTCATAAGTCTTATATGTATGCAGTTGGAACAGGTCTTCCATAGAATCTAGTCTATTATCTTTCACTAAGATGACATCTGGAGTATTTGCAGACCATTTGTTATGCTGTTCCCAGAAAACCCTTAGTAACAGGAATTCTTTCAACTCCCTAACTAGACTGTGCATGTTTTGCATTAAAAATGTTTTGCTTGGTTGGTTTTTTTAATATGCAGTGATTGGGAGAAATCTCCAGGAACTAGCCAACAGTTTCAAGTTGACAAGCAGGTATTTTTTATTGCAGTGCTGGGAGACACAGGAGATCGTTCCTCCAAGCGTGTTTTTGTATTGCTGCACAGGCCATCCTTCTACAATCACTGGGCATACATACATATTCATGAGGCTACACATGAATTACATCATTTTCCTGAAAGTTTCCCTCAGGTATACAAAAATGTGGTGGTGGTCTTTGAGAGTCGTTCGCTTCTTCCAGCAATCTTCATAGCTGCTGGCAGTCTTTGGAGCTCCAGCTGAATTGACATTACAGACATAGCAATTATCCTGTCCTTCTACTGAGCATCTAGCTTAACTACTCCCATCCTGGACATCTGCTGGTTCCAGATGCCCCCCAGTAGATGTATACACCAGCTTAATGGATTCATTAACACCACAAACATGGCAATCATCCTGTCCTTCTACTTACCAGTTAGTTTAACTGGCCCATCCTGGACATCTGCTAGTCCCGGATACTCCCCATCCCCAGGTCCTGTTTTTCTATTGTTTTTCTTACATTTTTGTACTAAGGTCCTAAGGACCTAAAACTATGTCAACTACCCTCAAGCATCTCAGTTATTTTCCATTAGAAAGCCATCAGACTTTACGCGACTTAGAACTAATTACATTTGGTGCCTCCTTGTCTCAGCAGTTTTAATTTCCCTTTCTGCAACTTGATTCATGTGCTCCTCTTAATAGAAACAGAGTAGAAAGGCATTCTTAAACGCTTCAATTGGAGCACTAGATCCTCATATAGCAACTCATTCTTTTCTCTAACCTAGACAAACATTTGGGGTTTGTGGAAATCTTTTTATTCAGAACTTCTTACCAGTGTTACAACTCTACCTGGATTCCTAACCCTATTGTCTTTGTCTTTAACTAAGGGGCCAAAATCACTGCAGAACTAAAGGGAGAGAAGCAATTATTCCATCTCTTACGTCTGACACTTAATACATCCAGGATAATGTTTTTTTTCTGCAGTAACACTTCAATGATAAATCATATTTAATTCCCCTACATGCTGTAGTATAACATCTTTTTCTGAACAATTCATTAATTATTAATTTAAAATGCTTTCACATTTGTTAATTATTTTTTCCCACACATTCTTTATTGTAATTTGAGAGAAATTTATTGTCACTTGCTTTCGACTAAATTTTATAGACTGACTTGATAATATATCTTTGAAGCTTTTATTTCACTACACATTGCAGAATGTCATCTCTCAGAAGTCTAATACAGTAAAAATATTTCAAATTGATTTCTTCTTTTCTATTCGGTAAGCCATGAAACTGTAGGTGAAAGAAATTTCACTCACCAATTTCAAATCATCTTTATTGATAAGGACATGTATAAAAACGATATTATAACACTCAAATATATCATAAAATATTGCTGGTTTTGTTTTTGACTTTTTTTTTTTTTTTTTTTTAATTCAGAAGCCTCAGCTTCTGAATTTGTGTGTAGCCTGCTTAATACAGACTTATAACCCTTCAGCAACTGATTTTCTATACAGGTAATAAGCTTTGCATGTGATAACGAAGATTTTCTCTTCAGGTCCTGAGATTGCAATGCCTGCAGACCAAGGCTGTAGTCTTATCCCCAAACATATGACAGTATATTTTTCTCTAGGATTTTATACCTTTTTTTTTTTTTTTTTTTAGTATTATCAAAGAACGAATGATACTGTAATATTACAAATCTGTTAAATTACAATTATATATTTTGATGAAAAGCTGAGACTGTAATCATCTTCATACAGATGATCGAATTTGTATTTTGTCTCCAAATTATCACTAAAAGCTAACTCTTCCATTTTCTTATTTAATTTCTCTGGTCAAATATACTGCTGACTGAATACAGAACCAGAAGTTACCAATGATGTCACTGACAAAAAATTTATATGTCACTGAAAGAATGACTTAATAATGAAGAGTTACAATTGACTCATATCTAGATTTAGCAAAATTTTGGAAGTTGCACTCAAAATATATTGTGATAAAACTTAAGTTAGTTTGTAAAAGTTGTCTATAGGAACTTACTGACATTGGTTGAGTTTCTCAGCCAATGCTCAGTCTCTTGATGTTGCTGTTGTTCTTCTAAAAAATCTAAAAATTCCTGCAGCTAGACCTCAGCAGTGGGCACGAGGGGCTCATGTGTCCATGTGCCAGCCGTTGGGAAGAGTGATGGTCAGCTATCGTATAAATTTCCACTGATGTTTCCATCTTGAACAGCCAAAAAAGAAACAGGATCAGGCCATTTGCTCTGGTCATATTTGAATGAGTATTGTGTGGGTTTTATACATATTGATCTGTATGGTCAACCATAGAAATATATACAGAGAGAGAGAGAGAGAGAGAGAGAGAATATACACATATTGTGGATACATGTTCAGACTCACTACTGGCTGGAACTGTGGTTATGAAGCTGTAGCAGCCTTCCTCTGTTGTGCTACCAGTCTTGGTAGTTCCTAAAAGATTCATCTTTAGACGAAAGATAATCAGGTGTTATAATCAACACAAACAGGTGCTCAGCAGCACGAAGTAAACTTCATTGATCCAAATGGCTATTCACTGCTAACTGAAGGTGGTGACCAAACACAATATAAACCAGTAAAAAAAGTATTTTTATTTAAGATTTTCAGTCTTGAATATGCGGGATTCTGAGCTGGGCATCTTGCAGTGGCAAGTGTTGAACCCAATAATTTTGATCTCCACTGAATACTGTATTTGGGACTATTTTGTCTTTGCTACTGGATAATTGCCTAACTGCATTTTGAAAGGACATTTTCTAGAACATCTCAGCTTTCAGCTGTGCAACAAGTACAAGAATTAGAACAGCAAAAGCTTTTAAATCAGGCTATTTCAGAGCAGTTACTTATTTTTAGAGGTATGCTTATTCACTGACCAAGGCAATCAGCATTTTCTTTCTACCGAAAACCTGAGATACAACTGCACTTTCACCTTTACATTTCCACTCTGGCGACTAAAAATGAATAAATAAATACATAAAAACTTTCCTACAAAGGTGCTTAAAAACATTCCACAGAAATACAAACCAAATAGAAAGTCATTTGCAAAATAATCAAAACATGGATGTCGTGGGGTTAAACTACACACTCCAGAAACTAAATGTGCAACTCTACCAACATAAAAAGAAAACTCAGTCCAGGTTTGTTAAAAAGGTCATGAATCTTCGAACTGGACTTCTGCTTCACTTAAACTAAGCTTTTGAAAAACACTGTTTCTTCCCAGGGGAGAAGTGAAAAAGGATTGCATTGGCTCTGAATGTACTTTGCCTGCTTTCAGTAGGGATTCAGCAGTGTCTGAGGAGTTTGGGTTTGAATTTTCTCATTTCCTTACATGCTGCCAAAGAAATGTAAGAAAAAACCCCACAATTTTCCCTTTCATAAAGATTTATCAGGTTCCCTGGTAAAGCCTGGATAATTGATATGAAAAGGTTTAAACTTCTCCGAGACATTACCATATATAACACCACTAACTCTAGCATTTCGCTACTTCTTTCTGAAATTGCATAATGACAAAGCCAATGTAAGAATGAAACAGTAAAAGACCATATTCTGTAGAAATAAGCAAAGTATTACATTATTTAAAAAGAAGCTGGACTGATGTGCACCTGAAAAGAATCTTCAAACAAGTGGAAAATAAATTGTATCGCAAAGTACCCACTTTAATAAGAATATTGGAATATTCTTATGAAGAGAAGGAAGGAGGTTAACCCTGTCTTCTGGCTTGGATAAAATAGTTCTATGTATAACAGGCAATATCTGCAAAAAATTCTGCAGGGCTTAGATATCATAGCAATAAAAAAATGTAGAAAATGGTAATTAACTTCAGCTTACACATTTATACAGAAGTTACAGCTAGAGTAACTCCTCAAAAAAGTTGGTAACAATGCAAATATGAAGACTGGGAAGAAGAAGAGTTCAAAACAGATGGAAATAGGAATATGCGATTTCAGCTACCCTTTATTATGAAACAAATAAACAAATAAATAAGCACCTGAAAGCTCATTGATTATAGAATGCTACTAATTTTACAATATCTTAAATTCCTCAATTTTTGAATTGGGCAATGAAAACACATTCCAAGTCTGAAAAAAAAAACCCAAACAAACCTCTGCAAATCTAACAATAATTTGAACTTGAGATGCATTTCAGGTATATGTTTGAGTTTCATCTGTGGTGTATCAGTTGTCATATCATGAAAAAATCACTTGAAATAAAGCCAAGAATATAACAATTCCCTCAGCCAAGCTGAATGTCAGCTGTTTTCCTTAGTGGGAAACCTGGTAAAATTATTTCAGTACTGCTAGCAAGCAGTGCTATGAGTGAGCATAGCTGTAGTCCTTGGTGACATTTTACAACTTGGATTTAACCCACAATGGGGAAATCAAAACTCATTTAGTTATGACCTTTTTTCACTGAAAACTTACAGACGGCTCGAAAGGTTCCATTCCAAGAAACCCAAGTCATCCATTATTATTTGCAAAATTTACTGATTCGTGGATTTTTAATTTTTTTTTAAATAATCAAATTTTTTTTTCTGTTGCCTCCAGGGGGCTCACATTTCCATCATCTTCCTTTTATCCCCAGTGTAACAACAGAAGTTTTTCTTGTTGCCCTTAAGGTCTGTCCCCAGATTGAGTTCTGTCAGGGCTTTAACTTTCCTAACCCGATCCCTGGCTGTTCTGATTATTTCTCTGTGCTCCTCCCAGGCTACTTGCCCTTTCTTCCATCCTCTGTAGGCCTCTTTTTAGGCTGGTGTTTGACCAGAAGCTACTTTCTCATGCATGATGGCCTCCTGGTGTTCTTACCTGACTTCTTTGTCACGATGCATCACTCATGAGCTTGGAAGATGTGATCACTAAATATTATCCAACTTGCTTGGGCTACTCCTCCCTTCAGGGCTTTATCCCATGGCACTCTACCAAGCAGATCCCTCAAGAGGCCAAAGTTCATTCTCCTGAAGTCCAGGGTAGCAAGCTTGCTGCAAGATGTTGCGTACCATCTACTCTTTCTTTTCTATAGTAAACTCCGCATTTATAGAATGAAATCGGTTTACTGTGTATTAATTGTCTCATCCTGCCCTCTCCTTTCTATGAGCCTTTCCTTAAGGAATACAGCTTTGAGATCAATGATCAGTTTACCTTCTGCATGTAAAAAACCACATGAAATGCATGATGTGTCAGACTTAAGAATTTGAGTATGAGTGATACATTTATGTGCATTGAAATTGATTTTCATTTCATCACCACCATGCAGAAATTGGTGGTTAAACAGTATCAGAAAGTGAAGTATTAACATGGAATTTCAGCACTGAATAAAAAAAATGGCAGGGATGAGTGAAAGGACCAAATGAAAGAATACAGTGATTAAAACAGAAAAGCTCAGAGGAAATAAATTTGCTGGATGATTATGAAATGAAAGAAAGCTATGAATAAAATGTGAAAGAAGTTGGAGTTGTGTGGAGAAGAGTGCCTTTTAGAGGTGTGGGCAAAAAAGTATTGCGTTATTCTGGTTTGGTTATGCCCGTTGAAGCCCAGTTGGCATACAGAATTTGTCACTTATATCTCTTCTAGTCTCTGTATATTCCATATCTTGGTAGTATTTTTTTAATATTAGAAGCTTCATAGTTATAAATTCATATGTTCTAATACTCCATTTAATTACTACCTAAGTAAGCTGCAGAAACAGTAAGAGAACAAGATAGCGAAAGAAAAGAACTACTATAAGATTGCAGGGAGAAGATAAGTAAGTTAAAAGATCAAATATTTAGTTTTGAAAAATAAAAATGCATGAATTCATTCAGTGTGCTTTTTTATTTTTCTATTACAGTGGGTGGTACCGGAAGTATTCCAGTTTCTTATCAACTTTTCGCAATCTCTCATTAGCTTTCATTTTCAAGGTAGAGGTAAAGTCTTATCAGTGGAGTGTTATTTAAGGTGAAATACGTATGCTTTTTTAGTCATGATGACCCTTACCATGTAACCATCACTTTAATTAAAGTAATGCCAAGCTAGAAATGTCCAGTTTATATGAGTACAACATATATATAACTTTGATTATTTTTCTGTTTTATTAATATTCACTCATTCATGGACCTGCAGTGGTAACAACTGGGAAAGCATATGGCATACAAAAAGAATCCAATGCAACATAAGGAGCCAAATGATAAAAAGCCAGTCACTGAAGCCCTAAAGTGTCACTCTAGCATATCAGTACACACAAGCCCTCTTGAACCACTGTGTTCCTTGCATGCCTATGGGGAATTTGACATTACATTGCTGTAGTTGCTCTGATACATACGTGCACCACAGGATTGTCTAGAAACTTCTCTCTGAAGAACCTTTGATGAAAGGTGCTGATCCCCAGCCAAGCTAGACCTGCTCAAAACAAACTACTGATTTAAACACCTCTAAATCTGGTTTGGCTCAATTAAGGCTAAACCTTTATTGTCCTTTAGTGTGTAGGCCATGGAATGAAAGACTCCTTCTCATATGTAATATAACATAGATGCTGATTAAACCAAATTGTGTGAATTGTGCAGGTGATTGCACTGAGAGATAATTATGTCTGGTTTCTTTGCATTATTAATTGTCATTTTCAACCCAGAAGATTCACTAGCTTCAGAAAGTGCCTTTCAGGGTTCCTGTGTTTGCATCAGCACTAGAGTGTAAACTGCTGGAGTAAAAAATAGCTGAGTAAATTCAGACATTTATGACTTTTTTTTTTTTTTTTTTTTTTCCCTGCAAGGTTTCTCATGCTGGTTCTTTATAGATCTGAAATATTCTTTGGAATGAACTGGGGGTTTTTTTATTTAGTGGTGGTCTGCAAAATGTCAAGGTTTGTCAGTGGAGTTTAAACCATTTGTCCATTCACATACTCAAGTGGGCATGCACACAGTACAAGCCAGAAAACTGTATTTCCCCATTTTTGTTTTAGAAGAGTTCTCAAAATGTATTAAGTGCCAGTTATGTTACATCATTCTTTATTCAGAAGCATATGTTTTCTCACTTTTCTTCTTTCTGAGTCCAGGTCTTTGGTTCCACTCTTCAAGTCTTCTTTAACATATGACTATGTGGACTTATACTTAAAGTATATTTTGAAGTTCAGGTGTCAAAATAGTTAAGTGGTAGCTTAATACTAAAATTGCTGAAATTTGGAACATTTCATTTCTTCTTATGCACAAAGGAAGTGTAGAAACAATTTTGAGTCCATAACCAGCAATACTGCCTGATCCCTTATTATTAGAAGACTACATTTAGCTTAGCTTTTCATGTGTGCACTGAATGGAAGCATTTTTTCAGTATCTGAAGCCATCATTAGAGTGTGCCCTGGTTTTACTGCTGTCTCTTGTAAGTGCACCTCTAAAACTACTGAATTTCTTTTTCCTTCTTCTTTGGTCAGAGATTATTTTTCTCTTGTTCATTTTGCATTCTGTGAAAGTGCCAAAATGAAGAGCAAGAAGGTTGTGCATTACATAAAATAGAGCAATTAAAAAAAAAATTATTTAATTGGTACCTGGAGAAAAAAAAAATCAAAGTTTAGAAATCTAAATTTAAACTTCAAATAAAATTAAATATTTTGGTGTTGGTTATGATTCTGAATGAAAAAATGAGGGTTTATCCTATGAATAAGAAAGATATTTAGTTCAACAACTAAGTTTCATAAAAAACAAGTATTTTGTGATAATCTTTCAGGTTTTTTAACTCAAATTCTAAAGATCATTACACTGAAGTTTAAAAATATTTTGGAAATGTGTTTCCTCTGCCATCATCCTCACTATTTCTCTCAAAAAAATCAGCAATATAAAAATAATGCTATCTTTCTGCCTAAGAATTTCCTAGTCATGTTTAAACAAAATAGTGCCAGAGAAGATGCATGAAAATAACTTGTTTATATAACCACTGTTAACACCTATTTCCAATCATTTAAAACATTTTTCAGAAAATTCTTGTTTAGAACTGCCTACTGAATTTCAATAAGTAGTCAGTAATCTGAAGAACATGAGTTGGCTGTGTTGACAATTATAGTTCTTGGGAAGGTCTTGGGAAGGAACAACTTTCTCATGTAATTTTATTGTTAGAATGCTCAAAAATAAAGTGCATTTGAGGATAATAATCTCACAGGAAAGACAAGACACAGATATCATCTAACATGCTTGCTTTTCTCTTGCTGTCCTCACCCTCTTTGCTGTCTTAAATCAGTTTTTCATTCTGACTAAAAGTTTCAGGTTTTTTTTTTGGTTTCGATTTTTCGGTTTGTTATTCTTCTTGGAAACCAGATATTGATGAGCTTTTTTTTTTTTTTTTGAGCACTAACTTCAATGCAGACAGATACTCTTTTTCTTCAGGCAAGAACCCTAATTAAGATTAAAAGATATGCAGCAAATGTAATCTCGGTTACACCAGAAACTTAGAGCTCAATTCTACAAAGGACTTAGAAGCCCGAAATAGAATGTAGGTGGAATTGAGTTGCCTATATTTAAACTTGCTATCTTAAAAGCTTGGCAATCCGTACCTTAGCCTACTCAAGGTGAAGGAATGAGGTGTGCTTTTGTTTAACTCCACTGTGGGGGCTGAGCTGCTCCTCAGCACATCAGTACCTTGACAGGCTCCAAATAGAATGACAACCTTTTTTAGCAATATGGTGCTGGTATTACCATCCTCCTTTTAAATAATTACCTCATGTCTAAAACAAGATTTTAAATTAGCAATTGAGGATCAGCATTCTTCTCAGTTTAATGAGCTCTGTGAAAAGGACTGGAGATTAATTCTATTTCTGAAAGGCTGATCTACTCACTCTGTGGTTTTAAGCGTGTGGAGCAGTCAAGTCCTGAAAAAAATGTGTACCAAGGAAACTAAATGATGTAAACCAGATCAAACAATTTACATTTTCAAAAGTGTAAATCCTGGGATATATATCTGTGGAGATCATGATTCTGCTTATGTATCTCATTCAATAGGTTTGCAGCACGGAATCAATTACTAAGCAAGGGCTGGAGCCCAGAACCTTTCCCTTCCTCATAAGTGCAGAAGCCACTAATCAGAAGAATCAGATACCCCTTGGTCTAGAGGGGAAAATATGAATTCCCTACAAATATTTGGATTCTTCATTGTGCAGTGAAAAAGCTACAACAGAGGAAATGAAAAGTTGTCCCTATAGCTGATGCATAGTCAGTTTGAACATATTTCAGTTTCAGTGGGCTTCAGTGTTCATCTTGGACATCCCAATTATCACCTTGTTTTCAATTCAGCTCCATTATGAGTCTAATTCTTAGATATGTACCTAACTTAATGTAGAAAAGTGCCACTATTTACTCAACTAGCACCAGTTTCGGAAGTAAAGCAGAATGAATCACAAGATATTAACTGGCTGCATTCGGTTGCCACCCCACTCCTCCTTATTTTCCTTTTAGGTATAGCAAAACATAATAGAGGTGCCAAGTGAGAAGTATAAATGTGGCAATAGTTTTCACACTCAGGTAAAAGATATGGCTTTATTTTAAAAAAAGAAAAATACTGACATAAATTGCATTGTTAAGCGTGACCATGTGAAATGAAAATTTATACGGAATGTTTAGGAAGAAGTGAAGAGTAATGACTGAACTATTATCATATGTTCATTTCTACAGTACTTTATCAGTACAAACTTTTATCGTTACTGTGAGCACCCTGGGAATAATTTTCTTTAAAGATTCTTATTCCTTACAGTTATTGCCTTTGGTTCATGAAGATGTGAAATGAGAATAGTCATACATTTCTGAGAATTGTTTGGTAAATGCCTCTTGAAAAATGAAATTTTCATTATAGGCAATATCTGTCATAAAGAGCATATTTCTTTGTACTTGCCATCACCCATTTTATTTTAAAAAGACATCTAAATGTAGGTCATGGATATAAATTTCTTTCAAAGTAATTTAAATGACGTGATATGTGACTTGTCTTGGATGGCCACATGCAAAGAGTTGTGCTCAATGGCTCAAAGTCCAGCTGGAGATCAGTAACGAGTGGCGCCCCTCGGGGATCAGTGTTGGGACCCGATGTCTTGTTCAACATTTTTGTCGGTGACATGGACAGTGAGATTGAGTGTGCCCTCAGCAAGTTTGCCCATGACACCAAGCTGGGTGGTTTAGTTGATACGCTGGAGTGAAGGGATGCCATCCAAAGGAGCCTTGACACACTTGTGAGGTGGGCTGATGCCAACCTGATGAAGATTAACCATGCCAAGTGCAGGTCCTACACCTGAGTGGGAGCAATCTCAGGTACAGCTACAGATTGCGGAGAGAAGAGATTGAGAGCAGCCCTGCAGAGAAGGACTTGGCGGTGTTGGTCGATGGAAAAATGAGCATGAGCTGTCAGTGTGCTCTTGCAGTCCAGAAAGCCAACCGTATCCTGGGCTGCATCAAAAGGAGAGTGACCAGCAGATCGAAGAAGGTGATCCTACCCCTCTACTCTGCTCTCGTGAGACCTCACTTGAGTATTGTGTGCAGTTCTGCTGTCTTCAACATAAAAAGGACATGGAATTGTTGGAACAAGTCCAGAGGAGGGCCACAAGGATGATGAGGGGACTGGAGCACCTCCCATAAGAAGAGAGGATGAGAAAGTTTGGGCTGTTCAGTCTGGAGAAGAGAAGGCTGCGTGGAGACCTCATAGCAGCCTTCCAATATCTGAAGGGGGCCTATAGAGATGCTGGGGAGGGACTCTTCATTAGGGACTGTAGTGATAGGACAAGGGGTAATGGGTTCAAACTGAAACAAAGGAAGTTTAGATTGGATATAAGGTAGAAACTCTTTACTATAAGGGTGGTGAATGAGTTGCCCCAGGAAGCTGTGAATGCTCCATCTCTGGCGGTGTTCAAGACTAGATTGGTCATAGCCTTGGGTGGCATGGTTTAGCGGGAAGTATCCCTGTCCATGGAACTAGGTGCTGGAATTATATGATCTTCAGGTCCTTTCCAACCCTAACTATTCTATGATTCTATGATTTGGGAATATTATTAATATGAATGCATTCTGACACATATCTCTTCATCTTTATTTGTGTAAATTAGAAAATTATGAGTGATAAAACATGAAAAATATGTATCTGTGTGATTTTCATATGCTAACTTTACTTTTAATATGAAATCTTTGTGGCATATGTAAGTGTAAACTAATTTGCTTCAAAAATGCCTTCTTGCCAAAGATCATTTTATTATATTGGGTATAGAGCATTTCCACTGTCATTGAAATAAAAGTTCACTTTTCTTTTCCCAGAGTCGAAGAATCTATTGCAACCCCAGGTAACCAAAGTTATGCAAGCTGACAATTGCGTTTTCCATGACTTGGTTAATAAATTTCAGATTCTGAATTTCCTGACATTTTTTCATACAATGTTACTTTACTTACTCCAGAAGTTTAGCAGGTGTGCATTCAAGTCTAAGAAAGTGTGGGTGTTGAGC